>CAUYPK010065663.1:0-74989 GCA_963574355.1 Loris lydekkerianus | reverse complement strand
AACATTTCTTTATAAGTGGAATCTTCTGCAGTAGCTATCTCATGGTACCTTGGAGGGGTTGTTCTGGACTGGTTCTTCATGTTGCCTGGAGTTTTCTGCTGATTCTTCCTCATGAGTGATTTCTTTTATCTGTTTCCTTGCCCTAATTTTCCTTTCACTTTCTCTTGCTCTTTAAGTTCCTGTGCCTGTGGACTAAGGTTTCAATGAGTCCTTTTGGTACAAGACCAAAAGGATGAGAAGGTTGAAGAGCAAGAAGGGATGAAAGAAAGATGGAAAGAATGAAAAGAAAATAGAGAAAGGATAGGGGGTGGGTAAAAGAAATATTGACAAAAAGAAGAGAGGCACAGAAAGAGGGAGACAGAGCAATATAGGTGTACAGTAGGGTACTTTGACATAACCTTAATAAAACCCCAACCTCTGGGGGTGCCCGGTTGGGTGGTTCTCTTGAGGTCAGCAGTTCTTTGCTAACCTGATCAGACACAGTACCTCACCTCCACCAAGTAGAGAGGAAAGGCAAAAATGCTATAAATCAAACCAAAACAAGCAAACGGAAAACTTTATGGGATAAAATTGGGTGAAAAACCAAATAATAAGGGTAGAAACACTAGCAAAAATGAAGTTCTAGTTATTGAAAAAGGTAGCAATGGGAAATTGTATTTAAACTAGAAAAATGGAGAAAGAAAAGAAAAAATCTGTACGGAAAAAGTTGAAATTAAAAAAGAAAACAACAACAACATCAGAATAAACAACAAACAAACAACAACAACAACAAAAAAAACCAACCAAAAACAAAGCAGTATATAGATCTTATTGAATATTGTCTGGGCAACAGATGGTCTTTTGGGGTATGAGATGTTAATCACAATGCTGATATGACTGGAGGCCTCTGCTCATTTCTCAAACCCCACAGGGTAGATACCCTAAATCTCTCTTGAGCCCTCTTAAAAGGCACTTTAAATTTCTAAATTTGCTAAGCAGAAGCTTTCCCAGGAAAGCGCTTGTTGCTGTAATCACTGAAGTGGCTATCCACTTACCCCGTGTGCCAAAACCGGTCTCACTCTGCCCCTGAAGGTTAGGCCTGTAAGGCGGCTCAGTCCCCACCTTTAGGCTGTTCAGTCACTAGGTTGCTAGCTCCTGCCCGATCCTTGCTCTGCAACTCTGAGGGCAGACCTTGCTGGGCCAGTTCTCTCTCAATGGCTCCCTACTGCCCACAGCCAAACCTCTGTCTGGCTCAGTGGCTCAGTCTGGGGCCCTAGACAACGCCCAAAGTTCTCCGCACTCCTGCTCAAGCTCTCCCCAAGGCAGTTCAACTGAGTGCCAAGTCCAAAAACACCAAAACAGTTAACAGGTAAGGCCTTTCTGGTTTGCAGTCTTGCTGCTACTGTACTTACAGCTGTCAGTGGGATTAAACCGATCGAACACATGCGACCACTTGCCAGTTTTCCACTGATTTTGTCCTCCTCTTGGGGTCCAGAAGTGTCTTGCTGACTCCCTGTATCCTCAAAGGGATGATTATATGCAGATCCTACCAACCAGGGATGTCTGGAGTCTTATCTCCCCAGACTCACAGTGCCCAGATGTAAGGAAGCTGTTACTTGGCCACCATCTTGCTCTCTCCTCCTTGATGAATTGTTTTTCTCATGCTATTTTCAAACTTTTCTCTTTTAGTCAGGTGTAGTGGTGCACACCTGGTGTTCCACCTACTTGGGAGGCTGAGGTGAAAGGATTGCTTGAGTCCAGGAGTTTGAGGTTTCTGTGATCTATAACACCATGGCATTCTACCAAGGGTGACAGAGTGAGTGAGAATCTGTCTCAAAAAAAAAAAAAAAAAACGAAACCAAAACACAAAACAATTTTTTTTTTTTTTTTTTTGAGGCAGAATCTCATTCACTATATCACCCTTGGCAGAGTACCATGGTGTCACAGCTCACAGCAACCTCAAACTCTTGGGCTTAAGCAATTCTCTTGCCTCAGCCTCCCAAGTAGCTGGGACTACAGACGCCCGCCACACTGCCTGGATTTTTTTTGTTGTTGCAATTGTCATTTTTGTTTAAGCTGGCCTGGGCTGGGTTCGAACCCACCAGCCTCAGTGTATGTGGTTGGCACTGTAACCACTGTGCTAGGAGTGCTGAGCCCACAAAACAATTTCTTTTCTTTGTCTTTTGGTGGTTTAATTATGATGTGTGTAGGTGTAGATCTGTTTGATTTTATTGTACGTAGAGATTGTTGAGATTCTTGGATATGTAGATTAATGTTTTTCATGAAATGTGGTAGGTTTTCAGTCATTTTTATTTCAAATCTTTTTCTGCCCCCTTTCCTTTTTTCTCTAAATAGCTATGGTTCCTATGTGCCTATGAACTTCACCTGGTTCAAGATGGTCTTTAAAGCCAGTTCTGCCCTCTCCTGGTTCCTTTGACAGAGGATACCCAGGAAAAGTAAGGTCTGAAAGAAAAAAAGGCTTCTCCTAGGAGCCCAAGGATACTCCTGCAAAGTCCTTCCCATGGTGACTCAGCTCTTAGGAACTTGCAGAAACTTAACTTCCTGGGACCTTGAAACTAATGCTTGCTTCTGTGTCTGTAAAAGCCTGCCCCCGCCTTCTCCAGCTCTATTTGAACTGAGCAATGAGAAAGGTACCCATGGGCAAGGAGCCCTATAAAAGGGAAAGGACAGAGCCAGTTCGGGAGGTCGGCCATTTTTGGATTCTAGTCTGCTGTGGCTCTGATGGCTGAAATAAAACCCTTCCTCCTTTAAACATGGGTGTTCTTTTCTCTCCATCGGGCCTTGTTTTGCTGCAACACCTTCACCCAATGCCAAACTTACCTGAGAAAGGTGACCTCTTTATTTTTAAAAAGTGTATTTTAGTTGCTGCTTTTGATCTTTGCCACTCTGGATACTCCTGGGCACCCTCCATCTTTCTTCTTTCTCTTTCCTAGGACATGAAACCTATTTAAACTCAGCCCTGTCCACAGGAGTTCTCTCTCAGGGTGAGGTTTTCTCTTTTTGGGAGAACCCTTCTGCTGGTGATTTCCAAGGCTAGTTACTGCTCAGTCTTTTGTATTCTCTTTATCATGCTATCATTCTCATTTCTGCCTCTAGAAGAGCTCTGTTGAGCTCAGCTACTTTTAAAAACACTTTCATCCAATTTAGACTTAGTGGGTTTTTAAAAAAATGTTTTCTAGTTTTATGAAAATTGAATTTGTGTCTTCAAAAAATTGTCTGTGCTGCTCCCTGTGGTTTTCAGGAGAAGTCATGGGAAGATTCATAATTAAGCTACCACTGTCTTTATATCACATGTCCTACCCCCTGTTAAAAATGCTAGCATATTTTAAAAATCTATTTATAGGGCCCAGAAGAAAAATAAGACAAAGGCAAAGTTGGCCACGGTTTTAGTGAGATGATTGACTGTTGTTTTATTCTTTTCAGTGAAATCCTTTCAAGGGAGCGGGGACTGGTGTGATGTTGTCGGAGTTCAGTCACATGTCTAAGTAGAACAGGATTTTGAGCAGGATTGGGAAAACCCTTAATAGGGCCATTAGCAGACAGAAAAGGATCATAATTTATTGGTGATTTTTCTTCAATTTTTAATTTGGGGAAAGAAGTCAGAGATGAGGAAAAAATAGAGATAAGGAAGTGGAATTTCACAAAGAGAACAGAGGCTACAAGTGGAGAGTAGGCTTTGCTAATGAGTAGGGTCAGAAAACAAGTGATCCTTCTCCAATCAGACAAGCAATCACATAGAAGTGGACAGATGGCTTTTGAGTAATACAATTTCAGGGCCTTGTCATGCCCTCAGAAAAATTTTGTTTTATGTTTGTAAGCCAAAAGTACATCAAGTTTCAGGTGGTAGACTTTAAATTACAGAGGTATCATGTAATTCTTTTAAATCTTGCTATATGTCGTATGTGTACCATGAATATCATCACATATCAGAGGCAAGCTTTGCAAGTCTTCTGCTTTGTAAAAAGAACCAATTAGCCTCTTCAGCCAAAAAAAAAAAAAAAAAAAAGTCAATGTCTAGAATGCTTTTAAGACCTGGATTTCAAATATCCTAAGAGATGGTGAAGGACATATATGTGGCGAAAGGGATCTTTTCTAGAATCCTCCAAATCATAATATAAGTGGTTGGCTAGCAGTTCTCGGCCTCTAAATCTAGTCTCAATAATCCCCAAGAAGCACACCCAGACAGGACGGGCAAGCCTGCATGAACTGTTGAGAGGGGATGTAAGAGCAACAGCCAGGGCTGCTACTGTAATATGATCTCTCCACATGGATGCTTTCATCTTAGGTAAAAAGGTCAATCCTATGATCTCATTCTCCTTCTGCAAACACTGCAATGTTTGACTTTATTATAGGGATTAAGATCTATGATCTAAGTGATGTAATGGTAACAGTCCTTTCTTTATCCTCTATTGAGTCAGCAACTGTTCTCTATATGCTTTGATTTAGTTAAATGTAATTTGGTAGGGTTATGAGACTCTGAATCCCAACAACAGTAGCTACTATATTTACATGCAGCTGTTGAATTGCTATCCCTTTCTTATGATGGTGTTATAGAATTGAATGATATTAAATTACTTGGAATACAATACGCAAGACTCTTCATTTGTCTGTAGCATATTAACTTTAAAATTATGTATTTTTAAATCGTGGCAACGTTCAAACTTGAGTTATAGATCAGATTGTTTATGCTTTTTTATAAAATGTTAAAATGTAGTAAAGACTATAGCCTGCTGGTAATATATGTCAGTTAAAAAAATTTTTTTTTCAGGGATCTCTACAATTCCTTAATGATAAGTGGTATGTACACATGAGTGCTGCCTTTGAATTGTGCTCAGAGTCATTATAAAAATAATAGAATGTGTTTGGCACCTGTAGCACAGTGGTCACCGTGCCAGCCACATACACCAAGGGTGGTGGGTTTGAACCCGGCCTAGGCCAGCTAAACAACTGAAACAAAAACATAACTGGGCATTGTGGCAGGTGTCTGTAGTCCCAGCTACGTGGGAGGCTGAGGCAAGAGAATTGAGATTGCTGTGAGCTGTGATGCCACAGCACTCTACCAAGGACAACATAATAAGACTCTGTCTCAAGAAAAAAAAAAAAAAAAAAAAGGCATGGATTTTTTACCACCCTTACTGAATCTGTATCAACACAAGCTAAAAGGATGACATGGAGAATAGGGGTGGGTGATGGTGCATTAAAAAGAATTACTCTAAAAATCCCAAAGTGCCTGAAAGGATTTCAGACCAAAAATGTACTTGCTTCTGAGGTAGTAGATTTACATTGTACTCAGGGAAATAACAAGGCTGTATGTTTATTATTTCAGGAGATAAACAGAGCAATAGCAAGGTTGCTGTAGCATCACCCCCAAGTCACAGCCCCCCTCACTCCTCACTGCCTACCACAGCCACAGCCCTTTTGTAAAGAAAACAAGGGAGACCACATGTCTTTGTGAGCTCTTGGGCAAAACTGTGCCCTACATAGGAACTCCATAAGGGCTGGTGTGACGCATTGACCAATTTGATCCTCCTTATAACAAATATGAATTCTAGAAGACATGCAGACATGGGAGTTACAACCCAGTGTTTGCTGAGATATACCAAGGCTTTGACACCAAAAGTGACCATCTGGCTGAGAAGGAGGTGATGACCTGTGACTCTATGTGCTCCTGACCCCCTGTGGATGTGTGTCTTCTTCTGCTACCTGAATTAGTCATTCATTCTTCGTATTGCTGGGTAGTAGCCTACTATCCCCATGAGGGCAGTCTGGAAAGTATCCAGCCATGGACTCCTCTATTTTTCCTTTCTTTTTCTTTTTTTGGTTGTAGTTGTTATTGTTGTTTGGCAGGCCCGGGCTGGATTCAAATCCACCAGCTCCGGTACATGTGGCAGGTACCCTCGCTGCTGAGCTACAGGGGTGAGCCAACACCTCTATTTTTCACATCACTTGGCTGGATACTTTCCAGATAGCCCTAGTATATGGTTAATGAGTATTTGGGTTCTTTCCAGTTTGGGGCTACTAGGAATAAAATTGTTATGAACATGCTTGTAGAGGTCTCTGTGTGAACATAGGTTTTTGTTTCTCTTGCATAAATACCTAGGATTTGGATTGGTGTGTTGTACGGTAGATGTGTGATTACTTTCACAAGAAATTGCCATAATGTTTTCCAAAGTGTGTGAGAGTTTCACCTGCTCCATATCCTTGCCGACACTTGGCATCATCAATCATTTTGATTTCTCATTGTATTGGTACGCAGAAGTATTTTATGGTTTTTAATTCTGTTTCCCTGATCAGTTAGGATTCACATGTTTTTTGGCCATTTGTATAACAACACCAGCCCTTATGGAGTTCCTATATAGGGCACAGTTTTACCCAAAGCTCACAAAGACATGTGGCCTCCCTAGTTTTCTTTATGAAAGGGCTGTGGCTGTGGTAGGCAGTGAGGAGTGAGGGGGGGCTGTGACTTGGGGGTGATGCTGCAAGCAACCTTGCTATTGCTGTTTCTCCTGAAATAATAATGCATCCTCAACCCATCTTTTACTAGGTGGTTTGTGTTGACAGGAATTGTATTTTTTTTAATTGATTCATTGGGTAAGTTTGTATTTATATAAATACACACATACATTTATACACACACACATATATATATATATATACTCCAGATACAGATTCTTTATCAGATATGTGTTTTGAAATATTTTTACCCAACCTATGGTTGACTTGTCTTTTCACTTTCCTAATAGTAATTTTTGAATAGCAGAAGTGTTTAATTTTGATAATGTCCAACTTACCAATTTTCTTCTAAAATAGTTTGTGAGAGATATTTGCCTAATACAAGGTCACTGTTATGGCTTGAAGGTTGCTCCCCGCCCTCAAATTGATATGTTGAAGTCCTTAACCCCAGACACCTCCAAATAGGATGGTGGTTGGAGGGAGGATCTTCACAGTCCTTAATCTCACAGTTAAGGTGAGATTGTTGGGGTGGGTCCTGATCCAGTATGATGGTGTCTTTATGTAAAGGGGACATTTGAGGCCAGACACACACAGGGAAAATGCCACATGAACATAAAGATGGAATTGGGGTGATGAGTCTACAAGCTCAAGAAAGCCACAAATGCCAGGAAAGTGCCAGAAGAGAAAAGAGGTGTGGGGGGATCCACCCTCTTAACACCTTTATCTTGGACCTTCAGCCTCTAGAATTGAGATAATAAATCTGTCTGTTTTTCAGTTTGTGGGGCTTTGTCGTAGCTGTCCTAGCCAATAGTCACAAAATCACTAAGATTTTCTCTTGTTTTATTCTCTAGAAGTCCTGTAGAACTTTCATAACATCTCTCTGGAAGAGGAATGAAAAAGTTTCTGAGATCAAAATGATTTCGGAGTCTCTTTAAGGAGCTGGGTGATGCTTGTAGCAAGGACGTTTTTATTGGAATAAAGACTCCGTGTTGTGTCTGGCAAGCAGAGAGAGGAGAATTTCATCTTTGTATAAACAAATTTGATTGGACTAAGAAACCATAAAAATTTGGCATCTGCCTGAGCTACCTGGTATCAGGGAAGTAGTCTGGCCAAGGGCGAGCCATTTACAAGGGGCGAGCCTGGGATTGGGACCTGCCCACTCTGACCGCAGCCCCCAGGCTGCCTTCATCCTTCCACACACCTGACCTGCTTGGAATTTTCCTCACATCTCATACTTGCTGCTATAGACAGGTCTTCCAGCTCTGATTTCAAGGAGAAAGACTCTAACACTGAAGGAACAGGGCTTGGGGGAATGCTCTTCTACAGTGTTATTGGTGTTAACTCTGTTTTTCTTTAGACTGATTAACTGCATGTTTAAACTTTCAAAACACGTTGTCTTAAAAAACAAAACAAAACAACTCAGACTGGCTAAATCTGGAAGGAGGTGGGAGTCTTCAGCAGGCTGGCAGTGGTGTGCAGACTGACGTTTTTATATTTATAAAAGTTGTGTCTGCCACCAGGCCTCTGGGAACATTTGCACATTTTAAAATATAAATTAGAAAAATATGTTGACATGATTGTCTGCCCTAAGGAATTTTTCCCTAATCACAGCCTTAATGGAAACGATCTCCGTGGGCTCTTCCTCCCTAGGCAGAAGCTGCAGTGTGCAGATGAGATTTTCCATATGCTTGGAAGGTAGCAGGAATGCTTTGTATCAACACGAAGCCATTTCAGACTCAGAATTTCCCACAGGCGGCCTCTCAATCCTTCCTTCTCCGTCTGCTGTTCTCCCATCCAGGGAGAGTTTTACTTTCTACCACCCGCGGGCACCTGTGACTTCCGTGTTGTCTCCTTGAACGGCTCAGTGGCTTTTTTTTTTTTTTTTTGCAGTTTTTGCAGGGGTTGGGTTTGAACCCGACACCTCCAGGCATATGGGGCCCGGGCCCTACCCCTTTGAGCTATAGGCGCCGCCCTACTCAGTGGCTTTTTGACCCCCTCAGGCTTATGTGGCTTTTGAGACCCCTTTAGGATCTGGACCCAACCAGTTCCCCTGGCTTCCTGTCTTACCCCCCACACCCCCTTCCTCATTCCTGCCCTTCCACCCTCTCCTGTAAATCCGTGTGCCCTTCATTCATCTACTTTACCTCCGCTGCCCCTCACCCCTAGCTCTGGCTCCTCCGCTCCACTGCTCTGGGGCTGGACATCAGGTGACTGCGCCACGGAGTGCCCGGGCTGGAGGGACGTGCTATCGCACACAGCCTCTAAGTCTTTATTTGTGCCTTTGGAAGTCCTTTTATAGACTCCTCACTGTTACTTGTGCACATTTTTGGAATTCTACTGTCTCTAAATCCCAAGGAAGCCAAACAGCCTGTAAATAAAAGAGCCAATGTTTCCAAAGTAGGCACTCAATAAATGGTGGTTACGTCTTTTTTTTTTTTTTTTTTACTTAAGAAAACATTTATGCACATTGGCTCATAGCTGATACCCCATAAACATTTGTTAAACGAAAGAGGCAGAATTTAGAAACTTGGAACAATTAAAAACATTTTATTATGGTAAAAAATACACAACAGAATCCAGCATCTTGACCATTGAGGTTAAGTACATTCCTAATGTGGTGCTACTGCCATTATCATCCATCTCCTGAACATTTTCATCTTGCAAAACTGAAACTCTGTACCCATGAACCGGTAACTTCTCATTCTCCCCTCCCCTCTGTCTCTGCTAGCCTGTATTTTTTCTGTGTCTAGGACTTTGGCTGTTCTAGGTTCCTCATGTAAATGGGATCATACAATATTTCTTTCTTCCGTGTCGTGTCGGCTTATTTTACTTATCATGATATTTCCAAGGTTCTGTCATGTTGCAGCATGCCCCATGCTATTTTAAGGATGAATAATATTCCATTGTATGTATATATGGTACATTTCATGTATCTATTTGTTGATGGACATTCGAGTTGTTTCCATATTCTGGCTGTTGTGACTAATGGTGCTGTGAATATTGGTGTATTAAGTATCTAAGTATCTATTTGAGTCCCTGCTTTCCACATTTTGGAGTAGCACGGTTGTTAATTCTGTTTAAGTTTTTAGGGAATCTCCATGCTGTTTTCTATATTGCCTGCATCATTTTACATTTCCACCAGCAAGGCACAGGGGATCTAATTTCACCACACCCCCTGCTCCACTTGTTATTTTCCATTATTCTGTAGTAGTCCTTGTAGTGGGTGGGAGGTGGTACCTCAATGGGGTTTTATTTACATTTCCTCAGTAATCAGTGATGTTGAACATCTTTTTATGTGCCCATTGGCCATTTGTATATTTTCTTTAGAAAAGTATCTATTCATACCCTTTGCCTATTTAAAAGTTGTTTTGTTGTTATTAACAACTGGCTTTTTGTCTTAAAACATTTCTGGAGTCTGCTTTCCTAAGCGGAGAATGGAAGAGCAAGAGTTGGATCTGAGGCCAGCCCTCTTTTCAACGTAGCAGGCAAGGTGTCCTGTAAAGCTTGAGTCAGATCAAGTCATTTTTCTGTTCACATCTTTCCAGTGAGGTCCTGTTACTCAGAGGAAGAGCCAAAGTTCTTATGTGGCCTACGGAGACCTTCATGAGTCACCATTCCACTGGCTTTCACCTCCTCCTCTTGCTCACGCCACCACTGCAGACACATCCAGCCCCAGGGCCTTTGCACTTGCTATTTCCTCTTCCTAAAGAAACCTCTGTTGGTCTCTGCCTCACCACCGTTGGGTCTTTGCTCAAATGTTATCTTTTCAATGATGCCTTCCTAGATTATTGTTAAAAATTGCAGCACTCCCCCTTTATATCCTCCCTGCACTGTTCATTTTTTCCCAAAGCACCAACTGCCTTCTGAGCTACTCTGTCATTTACTTAGTTCATCCTGTTTCTTTCTTCCCTAAGAACACGAGCTCCATGAAAGCTTGGCTCTGTGCTTCACCTGAGTCTGGCCCCTCCTGTGTTTTTCATAAATATTTATCAACTGAACGGGTGAAAGCAATCACATGACACATCTATTCCCTTTAATTCTCTCTGAATTAAATGATTCTCTACAAATACTCACCTCACTTATGGCCACCTTAGCTTCTATATGCTCCTGATCACATTGATTTATGATCACCATTTCTGTAAAGTTAATATTTTCTCTTTGTGTCTGGGAAGATCAAAAGAAAGAAAGCACATTATAAATTTGAGGAATCTCATAAAGCAGAATAAAATTAAGACTTTGCTTGTGCCGGGCTATCCGGCAGGTCCAGAAGAGGGGCGAGCAGGGCCAGCCTGACTCCGTCCCCCGGGCTGAGCGGGATGGTGAACCTCGCGGCCCGAACAGGAACACACGGAGCTGGGAGAAACAGGAACTCAACTTCATTGTGTCAAGCAGCCGCTTATATAGAGCGTGGGGAAGGGGCGGGGAAAGGAGGCGGGGGATGAGGTGTGTGACAGGGTTGGGCCAATGGCATGGTACCATGTTGATTGTATCTAGGTAGAGGCAGTTTCAGGCCGGGCCTTGCTGAGTCATTGCTACACGGAAGTAGCTTGATGGATCTACTTCTAGTCAGGCTCGGGGAGTTGCACTAGGCCTCAGGCACATGGCAGGGCCCAACATGCTTTTTCACTCATTTAGTCATTCATCCTTTCAACCAATGAAGGCACAGTGTTGGAAGCTGTCTTTATGGAGCTGTAGTCACAGACCATATACTTGTAAAGAAATACTTGGATATGCCAGGCGTTGTGGCTCACGCCTGTGATCCTAGCCCTCTGGGAGGCCGAGGCAGCTGGATTGTTTGAACTCAGGAGTTTGAGACCAGTCTAAGCAAGAGTGAGACCCTGTCTCTACTAAAAATAGAAAAACTAGCCAGGCATTGTGGTGGGTGCCTGTAGTCCCAGCAACTCAGGAGGCTGAGGCATGAGGATTTCTTAAGCCCAAGAATTTGAGGTTTCTGTGAGCTATGGTGATGCCATGGCACTCTAGCCAGAGCATGGAGAGAGACTCTAAAAAAAAAAAAAAAAAAAAAAAGTGTGTGTATATATATGTTAAAAATTCAGGTAGGGATAAGTGCTATGAAGAGAAAGAAAATAGATAAGAGAATAGAGGCAATGGGGGTGGCGGGGAGGGATCTACTTTGCACAGAATGATCAGGAAAAGTTGAGGAATCAAAATCATGAAAATACGAGCAGAACATTTTCCTGAATAGACTGAAAGAACATCAAGTGTTGAGGTCCTGAGGTAGGGATGAGTTTGATGTGCTTGCAAACATGATCTCATTTGACAGTTGGAATAGTTTTGTCAGCTAGGTACCCATCTTCAGGGTACTATTTAGGAAGAACAACCAAACAAGGAGACGGTCTCAGTCCCTCATTTATAAAAGAGGATTAGATCTGTGATTTTCTTTTTTTTGAGACAGAGTCTTACAGTGTCACCCTGGAAAAGTGCCTTGGCATCATAGCTCACAGCATCCTCAAACGCCTGGGCTCAAGCAATCCACCTGCCTTGCCCTTTCAGAGTGCTATAATTACAGGTGTGAGACCCCGCACCAGCCCAGATCTATGACTTAAAAGTGTGAGCCCCAAAAGAGTAGCCTAAGAATCACCTGGAAGCTTGTTGTTATCTTCTGGAACCAGCCACAGCTGCTCAGTGAGAGTGGGGAGCCTGGGTAGGCATCCGTCTTGGGGATCCTAATGCAGACTAATGTTTGAGTGGCATTGGTCTTATTGCCTTTCAGGGAGGACTTCTAGACCCAGGATTCAGTGGACTTATGATGATGTTAGAGACCAAGAAGAACTGGATTAAGGTGGTCTCCAGGTGAGGGTGAGAAAGTTTAAAATAGGGAAGGCAGTGCAGACTCAGTCCTCATCCAGCGTCTCCCTTTTAAATCATTTATAGTCAGGGCACCTCCAGGGTGAGGCCAGAGGCTGACTTGTGAAATCCTTTTAGAAACTTTTTTAAAATGACAAATGATTTTTCCACATTGCTGCTGAAAAAGAAAGAGCGCACACCTCAGCACTTTTAATGTCACTGAATTGTTAGATTTATGCAAAGATGAAGGATGAGAAGTGTCAGAGAAAGTAGGATCTGTGTGTGGATCAGGCCCTGGTTGAGTGACCCCAAGGCAAGTCTCTTTACCCTTTGTGTCTTAGAACCACTTTTTCAGAGGTGAGTCCAGGAGTAGCATGCACTTCATAAAATTGGATCCAAAATGTCATCTATATGTATATTTTATAGAGGAAAGTTCTGTAGTTTTCATAAAATGTTAACATATACCCACAATCTAGAAGATTCATAGGTTAAGATGTCAGGATCCGTATACCAAGCAAATGTCTGTCTGCTTTAAAATGAGACTTATTCCCCTCTCCCTTCTCAGCTGCCACTTGTGCTCCTGGGAAGGTGAGGCTGTGGTCTCTTCTTCTTTGCCCACCCCACCCCTCTCCTTCCAAAACATGAGAAAGAAGCAGAGAAAAGGGGGCAGGAAGTTCTAACTTGAATGGTACTGTCGTAAGATGGCTTTGTACTTTCTGCCACATGTCTAAAACTGATTTGTATGGACCCTACCTGGTTCATTTGGTTATACCCCCACCCTTTTTTTAAAGATAGGAGTCTGATCTATCACCCAGGCTGTGTTGCAGTGGTGTAATCCTAGCTCACTGCAACCTCCAACTTCTGGGCTCAAGCATTAGCCTCCCAAAGTGCTGGGACTGCAGACTGGAGTCACTGTGCCCAGCCACCACTCTCTTCATTGCAAACTTTTTGACATGTGTTATGGGCTCTATTTCTTTTCCACAATTCTCTGCCTCAGCCCTTGTTTTTCTGATAGGCTCTTCTTCATGGATTTTCATCATGGAATTCCCATGACCCTCTTAAACTGTAGTCAAAATGACTCTAGGTCACCTTCTCCTTCATGGTCCGCATCTGTTCCATGGGAAACACCCCTGCATTCCTGGCCCTGACAACTTCCAAGATAGCAGCCTGCTCTCCGTGTAACCGTGCCAGGCCACTAAGGCTGTGCCACCTGTGAGTCAGACACAGCCTTGTGCCCTCACCCTGCAAAGAACACACAAGCTTCTCTAAGTGATCCTGTGGAAGCTTTGGGCCCTGGGTTTAAGCTGAGGTATAGCACCTAACCCCTCTCTGCAAGAACGGGAGTCACCACGCATCAATTGTTTTCTCCAAAGAAATATACTGCTGGTCGCCTGTGTATCTATACACTCTTAACTCTTTGAAAATTTTAGACTCTAGTATGCATTGTCTCTTGATGGCTTAGTTAAAATTTCTAATTTAACATGCTATTATACTCATTTGCCCTTGCTTTTGTTTGCTTTCCATCTAAAGCATTTCTCAATCCATAACAAAAACTCCTCTCTCTCAACAAACCCTATATCACTCTTCTTTAAAGGAGCTTTTGAGGTGGAACCCTGTCAGAGCCTTGCTGAAAATCTAAAATTTTGTAGCACAGTCTCTAAGCTACCTTGCACAGCATCTGGCAGGTAGTGAGTGATTAATAGATGTTAGTTCTTTCTTTTCTTTTGATGCTACATCAATAGAGGTGTTTCTGAAAAGTCAGCTGCAATATGGAGTCTGAGACCATATGAGTAAACCCTTCATACGTGTGTTACATTGAAGCCTATTGGTCAGTAACCCTTCATATGTGTGTTACATTGAAGCCCATTGACCTATCTTGTGCTGTGAGTGGAGCTTTGGTCCCTGCGTGGTTTTGTAATATCAAGCATTAGCCATTTGGAAACTATCAGTTCACTGAGTTGTACAGATGTCCCAAACGTCAGCACATTTCATCATTCTGTATCAAAAGTTATATACATTGATACCAATCTCACTAAGATGTCTGTAAGCGCTGAAAAGTGGACGATGAGTACAAATAAATATGATGATGAATGTATTTTTCCGGAATTCGAGTTTTGGCTCGAAAGCTAGAATTTTATCAGTGGCAACAAATTCTGTTGGTGATTTCCTTGGTGACAGACTATTTATTGTTGAGCAAGTGACTGCCAAACACGTAAATCTAAAAAACCAGGAGTCTGTCAGTAGCTCTTCCATATAAAAGTTATTTCATGAAAAAAATCGGCTAGCTTAGCCGGCAGTTCAATAATACGAGAGTTTTTCCTTAGGACAACCATTACTCTGGTTTACAGAAGTGCTCTGTGTGTACTTCCCATTTTGCCCCACAGAATATTAAAAAGATGTGTATTCACAAGTTTGAATTCTTTGAATTAAACTTGGACTACATCAAGGGCATTCTTAAGTAGAACTAGCATTTTAAACATAACTGTGAGTGCCTGCTGGTGAGAAGTGACTACTAGTACAGTTTCGTGTCACAGCCTTGGTTCAGGCTTCAGTTTCAGCAATTTTGCTCACCGTTGCTTTGCACCATCACCGTAAATTTCCACAGAGATAAAAAGGCGAATAACTTATTAACATTATTACATAAATAGTCTTGACCTTGTGGTCTTCCTAGCCTCAAGGTGCCCCAGGAATTCACAGACACCACTTTGGAAACTGCTGATCTAGAACATTCCTCCAGTCTTTCTTTAATTCCCCAAATAATCCTTCATGAGATTGACACTTTGGCGAATTTGGAGTGTTAATGAAAAGACATAGAGCAGTGGCTGGCAAAGGAACTGGGGTCTAAAGAAAGTTCATTTTGTTTTGTTTAGGAAATAGCGGTATGTTTGTGTACTGATGGAAGTGATCTGGAAGGGAGCGAAAAATAATGGTAAAGACATTGAAAGGGAAGGGAAAACTGGCAGAGTGACGTCCTTGAGTAGACAGGGCTGGACGAATCCAGTCCCCTTCAGCCTTCTCAAGGATGAGCTCTTTGTCTCATGAGCTTTGTCCATCCTGGTATCCCTCCCTTGAGCGCAGTTAACAACAAGAAGCGCAGTAATGGCCAACATTACTGGGCCTGTACCCAATTCTCCAGATCTGATGCAGGGTGTGGTACCTGTGGCTCAAGTAGGGCACCGGCCCCATATACAGGAGGTGGTGGGTTCAAAACCAGCCCCGGCCAAAAACTGCCCCCCCCCCCAAAAAAAAAATCTGATGCAGGTTTCATGCTTGATAAATACCCACATCAACACTTTCCTACTCAATGCTAAGCCTTCCATTTGGATACTGCCTATAAAGAAGTGGCGTATTTCATCCAAATGGCAAACAAAAGAATGCTGGGTCAGTAACTGCAGCTTCCATTCCATTAAATTACAGTGGGACAGATGCCGAACTATCCTGGTCCCTCGAGTGGAAGTCTTATCTCTCTGCAGAATCTCTTTATTCAGATACGAACCCCAACGCGAGTATCATCGCCCTCCCCGTAGACAATGTGAAATGACTGTAATCTGAGTTCCCTCCACACCCTTGCCGTAGCAATCTTATAAAAACTCCCTCGTGTAGCTGCAAAGATTTCTGAGCGCCCACCACGCACGAGGCAGGCTATGTGAGTCCTCCAGGCGCCCGTCTACAGAGAGGGGGCGAGGGGGCTTATTTCTCTGGTATCATCCCCAGAGGTGGAGTCCCACCTGAACCTAACACGCACTTGCTGACTTGGCTGTTTCCTACCTACTCATTCAATGGCGTGGGACAAAAGTGAGAAATATATAGGTGAATGTTCCCAGTTAAAGGAGGGCTGCCGCACTTATCAACAACCACACAACACAGAGCACCCTATTAAATTCGATTCGTGCCTATCCTTTTGATGAAGGGGATGTGAACAGAAGTCTCTGCCGTTGAATGGAGAAGGGTTATTAGAGGGGAGGTTGGGGAAAGGGCTAGGAGTGGGAAAGTATTGAGTATGGAGGCAGAGTGGAGAAAAATGAACAAAAGAGGGTGAATTTTGCTAGGTAGGGCCAAGGAATTTTCAGTACTTCTTGGCTGGAAGGTTCATCAAGGGTAGTTTTTCTCTTGAAGAAAAGGGGGGAAAAAAGCTTATCTTATTTTCTAGTAAAAGGTTAGAAGAAAAAAAAGATACACATGTATTAGATAAAAGGAATAGGGAAATAGTACTTCAAATGGTACTTTAGTTTCAATGTTTGGGTAAAACTGTAAGAGAAAGGAGCTAATTAAACTCTAATAGGAATGTAGTTCACATAAATTATTTCATAATTACCACATACTTGATACTTTCTGAAAGTCCATGTGATTCTATTTGTGATCAGTAAAAATAATGACGTCTCATCGATACACTTTTTCTTTTTGAGAAAAAGGGATTTATGATATTTAACATCCTGATAACACAAGACAGACAAAAACTGTTAATTTCAATTCCTCTACTAGGCATCTACCAAGAAGAAAAAAAAAATCATTTTATCATAAGGACATTTGCACTAGATTGTTTATCGCAGCTCAATTTATAATTGTCAAGATATAGAATCAACCTCAGTGCTCATCAACCCATGAATGGATTAATAAACTGTGATATATGTATACCATGGAATAGTATTCAGCTGTAAAAAGATGGAGACTTTACATCTTTTGTATTAACTTGGGTGGAGTTGAAGCCCATTCTCCTTAGTGAAGTATCACAAGAATGGTGAAGCAATTGTCCAATGTATTCGATACTAAACCTCCAAGCAATGCCAGTGTTCATCAGTAGATGATAAGCAAAATGTGGATCATACATACAACGGAATATTAGTCGAAGCCATTAGGCAATTGAATGCATGCCCACATAGGAGAAAAACTCAATTCAGTTCAAGTTGGGGGGAAGTGGGTGGGGGTTCCCACAGAATGGGCCTGGTGTGGGAGGTGTATGACACACCTTTTGGGTGCAGGACATAAATACAAGAGGGACTCTACCTAACAAAATCAAATATTTTGACCTCACATTAACCTGAAATAAAATAAAAATAAAATAAAATGAAAACTGCTAAGTTTGCTTTTGAACATCTATAATTTTGGTCTTCAAAGCATTCAATGAGGATATAGGATTTTAATCATTTAAGGGAAAAATACAGAAAGAGGGAAATACAGAAAATACAGAAAAAGGAAAAACTCCATCCACGTGGAAGTGAATATTGTATCTTATATCCTGGTGTTTGGGGCGCTACCCGTGTTCATCCATGACTGAACATGATCTGGATGTAGTTCCACAGCTTCCTTATACCTCTAAATAAATAAATACCTTCAGGTTAGAAAATGAGAACCCATCTTTAACACTACAGGGTTGTGGAAATCGTGCCCTTCACACACAAACATTTAAACGCTTAATATAATAATTATCACTATTATTTTCTATTATTTCACAAATAATAGAAAACCAGTTGCTATAATTTTTAAAAGTGCTGTGTACAAGCAAGTTGTTGATTCCAAAGTGAAGGAAGCTGGAATGTATAATTTCCCTGCAGAGCTAACCTTGTGAAGAGATTGTAGACACCTGCAGGGAATCCAGGCGACATCTCCTATGGCGTGTTGTTTCCTACTGGCCTTGTCCTGCAGGAACACTGTGCTTTCTGTTCTTATACAAAAAACTGCTTGTAAGGGAGGTGGCAAGAAAAACAGTTTTTCCTTCTAATTTTTTTATCATGGTAAAATACATCTTAAATTTTTTTTTCCCCCCCGAGGATACGTTCCACGTTTTATTTACATTTTAAGACTAACGTTAATCTCAAAATCACATCTCCATACACCTATTTCCTTTTTGTTGACTTCACTTAAACTTAAATGCATGGTTTGTTAAAAAACAAAGACTGTAAACAAATATTTACCATGTCTGTTACATGTAACACACAGGAACAGCTCTTAACAGAAACTCACCCCCCCCCAACATTTTATTATAAATACAGGTATCAAAACAATCCTGAACATATTTTTCATACTTCTAGTAGTCAACACCCACACTGCTTCAAAAATTAACACAATTTGCGACAGTATTCATTATACCTGCTACTTTAAACAATTTCTACTGCAGCTCTTTCACTAAGCATGCCATTTCTGTTTTTCCTTCTGGAGATTTTTACTTTTCAGAAACACACATGCTTCCACTGCTATCTGACACCCCTCTTCACACTTTCATCTTGTAAACCTGAATTCTATTTAAAGTATATTCCAGGTTTATGTTTAAATGACAGTGCCTTAAAGAAAAGTGCCACATTTTTCCTCTTGTTAACTGAAAACATACTGGGTGTACATATATTAAATATATTCTTACAAATGTTCAGGTCATGTTTACCAGGTGAAATTCCTTTACTTAATACGTGGGTATTTTGCATTGCAATATTTAATCAAGACATTAACATGAGTAAAAGGTTGCTGATTTAAGACAAGTTTGGGATCCACTAAGATTAATTGTATATTTGTCCTGGTGGCTGTGTAAGCTTCATGTTTTCTTTGGACATCATTAGACAGCTTAGCTCTTGAAGTACAACTTTAATGCTGCATGAATTTTGCTAACACTAGTAGGCTATGTGCATCCACCATCCCACTGGAATTATTTATTCCATTCATATTAATTTTTGTTACAATTCTAACTGATGGAGGAGCTTCTGGGTCTTTAGGTCCACATCCTAGTTTCAAGTTATATACGCTGTTTTCATCATTTGTCTTTGGTGGCCCAATAATCATACCTGTCCACCTTGTAAGTGTCATATCTCCCTCATCTTCAAGGCCCCAGCTAACCATCCCATTGCCTACTCCTTTCTGTCCTTCTTTGAGTTCTTCCAACAAGTGAAAATTATCAGGAACTTTAACTCCTCTGGAGACCTCCATCTTATCCTGCAGCTAAAGTAATAATTTTTGAAAGTCCAAAGCTCTCACATAGATAAAAGAGAGCTTGGTATCCATGAAATAGCATGAAGTTCGGAGATAAGAATAGAAAGAAGCAGGTGGCCCTCAAAGTGCAGGGGAGAGGGACCACCCTAGAAGAGGCCATGGGTGGCATCATGGCGACCCAGAATCCCCCTCCCCAAGACTATGAAAGTGATGGCAACTCTTACAAAGTGCTGGATTTAACTGAGTATGCAAAAACATATCATTGGCAGAATGAAGTGTTTGGTCACAGTTCTGGATCAATGGTAGACAAAACAGTCAGTAGCTACCCGGATTGTAATGGGTGGTGTGACTGCTGGTGTGCAGGATTTTTGTTCCAGAAAGTTGGAAAGCTTGCGGCAACTGTAGTAGGTGGGGGCTTTCTTCTTCTTCAGCTTGCCAGTCACCGAGGTTATGTGTAGATCGACTGGAAAAGAGTTGAAAAAGATGTAAACAAAGCAAAAAGACAGATGAAGAAATGAGCTAATAAAGCAGAAGCTGAAATCAGCAATATAATTGAAGAAGCCACAGAATTTATCAAACAGAACATCATGATATCCAGTGCATCTGCGGGAGTCTTTTTGCTAGGCCTTGCATCTTTTTAAAAAATTTTATTTATTATTAAATCATAGCTGTGTACATTAATGCGATCATGGGGCACCATACACTGGTTTTATAGACCCTTTGACATATTTTCATCACACTGGTTAACATAGCCTTCCTGGCATTTTCTTAGTTATTGTGTTAAGACATTTATATTCTACATTTACTAAGTTTCACATGTACCCTTGTAAGATGCACCATACGTGTAATCCCACCAGAAGCTTTTATTCTTAATCTAACAAAGAAAAGCCCTGAACTTGATGGCTCAATGGTAAATTCTACACTACAAGAAACACTACAAGAAAACTATAAACTAATACCCTTATGAGTATTGACCCAAAATCTTCAACAAAATACCCGCAAACCAAATTCAACAGCATATTAAAAAGATTATAGTTACCATGATCCAGTGGGATATATTCCTGCAGTGGAAGGATGGGTCAACAAAAATCAATCAAAAATAATGCACCACGTTAATAGAAAGGAGAAAAAGAAACATACAATTGTTTCAACTGATGGAGAAACAGCATTTGACCAAATTCAATAACACTTTATGATAACATTCTACTTAGCCAGGCGTTGTGGCAGGTGCCTGTAGTCTCAGTTACTCAGGAGGCTGAGGGAAGAGAAAGCCCAGGAGTTGGAGGTTGCTGTGAGCTGTTGACGCCACAGCACTCTACCGAGGGTGATAAAATGAGACTGTCTCTTAAAAAAAAAAAAAAAAAAATTCAACAAGCTAGGAAACTACCTTGAGATAATAAAATCATATATTAAAAATCCACAGCAAGCAATGATAAAAGACTGAAAGTTTTTTTCTCTAAGATCAGGAAGCTGGCAAAGATGCCTGCTTTCTTTTTTAGAATTGATATATCATAGTTGTACATATTTTGTTGTACATGTGACACTTTGATACATTTATACCATGTGCAATGATCAAATGTAGCTAATTGAGATATCCATAACTTCAAACAATTTATCTTTTCTTTGTGTTGGGAACATTACATTGTTTTCAATAGCTAGAGAACATTGTTTTCTAGCTATTTTGAAATATACACTAAATTTCTTTAAGAAAAAAAAGAGAGAGAGAGATGGAGTCCCACATTGTTGCCCTGGGTAGAGTGCTATGGCATCAAAGCTCACAGCAACCTCCAACTCTTGGGCTTAAGCGATTCTCTTGCCTCAGCCTCCCAAGTAGCTGGGACTACAGGCACCCTTCACAATGCTATTTTTTTTTTTTTTTTTTTATTGTAGTTGTAATTGTTTAGCTGTCCCAGGCCAAGTTCAAACCCTCCAGCCTTGGTGTATGTGGTTGGCGCGGAGCCACACTAAATTACTTTTGATCACAATTTCCCTACTGTACTATGGAATACTAGAACTTATTCCTTAACTATCTTTGTATTTATTAACCAATTCCTTTTCATCATTCCCTCTCCCATTCCATTTCCATTCTACTCTCTACCTCCATGAGACTGACTACTTTTTTATTTCCCATATATGAGTGAGAACATACAATATTTTCCTTTCTGTGCCTGGCTTATTCACTTTCTATAATGACCTCCAGTTCCATCCATATTGCTGCAAATGACAGGTTGTGGGGGGCAAAATCTTAATTTTTTGTTTTGTAGAGGCAGAGTCTCACTTTATCGCCCTTGGTAGAGTGCTCTAGCATCACAGCTCATAACAACCTCCAGCTCCTGGGCTTAGGTGATTCTCTTGCCTCAGCCTCCCGAGTAGCTGGGACTACAGGCACCCTCCAGAACACCTGGCTATTTTTTTGTTGTTGCAGTTCAGCCGGGGCCAGGTATGAACCTGCCACCCTCGGTATATGGGGACGGTGCCCTACTCACTGAGCCACAGGCACCGCCCCAATCTTAGTTTTTTTTACATGTAAGATCATATTATCTTAAACTAAAGATCACTGTAGTTCTTTCCAATTTGGAAGGTTTTTATTGCTTGGTTGCTTTGGCTAGAACTTCTAATACTATGGTAAATAGAAGTATCAAAATCACATTTGTGCACACCATTGGTGGAAATGTAAAGTATCAATAGTACAGCCATTATAGAAAACAGTATGGAGGTTCCTCAAAATACTAAAACTAGAACTACCTATAATCCAGCAACCCCACTGCTGGGTTTATACCCAAAAGAAAAGAAATCAGGGTTGGGCATGGCAGTTCTCTCCTGTAATCCCAGCACTCTGGCAGGCCAAGGTGGCTGGATTGCCCAAGCTCACGAGTTCAAGACCAGCCTGCGGAAGAATGAGACCCTATCTCTAAAAACATAGAAAAACTAGCCAAGTGTGGTGGTGGGTGCCTATAGTCCCAGCTGCTTGGGAGGCTGAGGGAGGAAGATCTCTTCAGCCCAAGAGTTTAAGGTTGTTGTGAGCTGTGATGACACCATGGCACTCTACCCTGGGCAACAGAGGGAGACTGTCTCAAAAACAAAAAAATGGGAAAAAGCCTATTATTCATAGTCATTTGTACAAAAAAAGGGGAGGGGCAAAGAAGTGGGGCATAGAGGAAGGGCAAAAAGGATGGGTGTGGAGCGAAGGGAGTGGTAAGAAGAGGGGCAGGCCACCTGGCATGCCGGTGCCCACCCTGCAAGAGGTTCCTGGCCACTTGCTAGTCCAAAAGAAACCCAACTTTGGCCACAAGTTGTGCCACTGCATCTCATGGAGATGTGCTTTCACAATGATGGGTTTTGTGCACTAATACGTGTACAATATAAATATTGACAAAAATAAAACTGCCAAATAGGAAATTAATCTTACCACTTATGAGGAAATGAGATTTCAGGATCATCCATTGTTTCCACTGATTTGATGGAATTATCCTTTATCCCAGATTCTAAGTACAGAACATCTTGTCCATCAAAAAAGTGAATGAAATACAATTTACTTTTGGCTTGGTGACACAGGTGCAGAAGAATCAATGATGGTGTATTAGTTTTCTCATCACCAGATTCAGGAGCATCAGCCCAAGCAGCACCAGGCCATTGACAGCAGCAAGCATCCTTCCCACTATGGTCTTTAGTAATACTGACCTGCGCAGATTTGAACTCCTTGGATCTTACAACACTCTGCTTGCTCCTTGTTTTATTTATTTATTTATTTATTTATTTTATTTTTGTGAGACAGAATCTTACTCTGCCACACTGGGTAGAGTGCCGTGGCATAGCTCACAGCAACCTCAAACTCTTAGGCTCAAGAGATCCGCCTGCCTTAGCCTCCTGAGTAGCTAGGACTACAGGAGCCAGCCACACTGCCCAGCTCTATTCTCTGTTTATTAGAGACAAGGGTCTTGTTCTTGTTCAGGCTGGTCTCAAACTCTTGAGATCAAGGTATCCTCCCACCTTGGCTTCTCAGGATTATAGGTGTGAGCCACTATGCCCTTGTTCCTTATTTTAATAGGGGTTTTAATATATCAGAAGTGATTATATGGTACATATAAATGTTTTTAATTTTGCGTGCATGACACAAATTAATAAGCCTAATATCAACCCATTTCTACCCTCAGCCAAGGACAAAGGTGGTGACAAAGCTTATCTGCGCTTTTTCTGGGCAAGAGCTGTGTCCTATGAAACAGCTGCGGGAAGCACTCTTGTGACTTGTTGGTGCCATCGTAACATGTAGGGTGCTCCACACAGCAGGACTCTTCACACACATCCCCATGCTTGACCTCGATGTGTAGTAACATCACCATCTTAACTGGCATCCTTATCCTTGCTGACAGGAAACCAAGCACTTGTCCTTATGAAAAGAAAAAGCAAAGCTTCAGTACGTTCCTTGAAAACAAATTGCCTGATTTTCTTGCTCTGCTCCCCTGGACCATTTGGTGCAAAGTATCACGTAAAAACATAGCAATGCTCTATGGAAGAAATTATGATTTGTTTTAAACACTGAAGTTCTACAAAATATTTTATTTTTTAAGGAAAAGAGGAGTTGACCATCTCTGAGTCCAAATCGCATCTATGATTCATTCCAACTCTAACATTTTATAAATCACTAGGTAGTAATATAATAATATGTCAAGTATTATAGAAAATAGGACTGTAGGGCAGCACCTGTGGCTCAAAGGAGTCGGGCGCTGGCCCCATATACCAGAGGTAGCGGGTTCAAACCCAGCCCCGGCCAAAAACTGAAAAAAAAAAAAAAAAGAAAGAAAAAGAAAATAGGACTGTTTTTCTTTTTTTAGGGGAGTACTGTATAAATAAAATATGTACCTTGTGTCCAAGGACACTCACAAGCCATATTGAAAACTATAAATTGAGCATAATTCTATATAGTGAGCATACATTCTCAGATTTCACTTTTGAAATATCAAAGATTTAAATTTTGAGGGTTTTTCTTAATATCTTTTTTCACATTAGTTTAGGACTGAGTCATTTAAGGAGCCAGAAAAACAGAGAATAAAAGCAGAGCAATCTTAGAGAGCTTTTAGACTACATGAAACATACAAATTATAGGTATCCCTGAAGAAGAAAGAAGAAAGAAGAGGGCGGCGCCTGTGGCTCAGTGGGTAGGGTGCAGGCCCCATATACTGAGGGTGGCAGGTTCGAACTCAGCCCCAGCCAAACTGCAACAAAAAAATAGTTGGGCCTTGTGGTGGGCGTCTATAGTCCCAGCTACTCAGGAGGCTGAGGCAAGAGAATCCCCTAAGCCCAAGAGCTGGAGGTTGCTGTGAGCTGTGATGCTACAGTACTCTACTGAGGGCAACAAAGTGAGATTCTGTCTCTAAAAAAGAAAAAAGAAAAAGAAAAAGAAAGAAGAAAGCAAGGGGCAGGAGGAAGGCTGGGTGCATGGCTTACACCCATGATCCTAGCACTCTGGGAGGCTGAGGCGGGTGGATTGCTTGAGCTCACAGGTTTAAGACCAGCCTGAGCAAGAGCAAGACCCTGTCTCTAAAAATAGCTGGGCATTGTGGCAGGTGCCTGTAGTCCCAGCTGCTCAGGATGCTGAGGCAAGAGAATCACCTGAGCCCAAGAGTCTGAGGTTGCTGTGAGCTATGACACCATGGCACTCCACCAAGGGTGACAAAGTGAGACTTTTGTTTCAAAAGAAGAAGAAGAAAAGAAGAAGAAGAAGAAGGGAGGAAGGGAGTCCCAAAAGCTTGGAAGCTCTGGTTGATGATATTATAGTACAAAATTTCCACAAGCATCACCAAAGATTCAGGCATACACCTACTAGACAGATATTGAACCCCAGGATGATCCAAGCTTCTTGAAGACATATTGTAATTAACCTGGCCAAAGTCAATAAGAAAGAGAAGGTTCTGCAAGCAGCCAGGTGTAAGTAGCAGCTGACCTATAGGGGCCAACCCATCAGGTTAACAACTGACTTCTCAGTGGAAACCTTACAAGCCAGAAGAGAGTGGGCTTCTACCTTCAATCTTCTTCTTCTTCTTCTTTTTTTTTTTTTTTTTGAGACAGAGTCTCACTTGGTTGCTCTCAGTAGAGTGCCATGGCACATAGCTCACAGCAACCACAGACTCCTTGCCTCAAGCAATTCTCTTACTTTAGCCTCCCAAGTAGCTGCGATTATAGGCACCCACAACAACACCCAACTATTTTTAGAGGCAGGGTCTTGCTCTAGCTCAGGATGGTCTCAAACTCTCAAGCTCAGGAGATCAATTACAGGTGGAGCCACTGCACCTGGCCATAGCTTCAATCTTCTTAAACACAAATGGCAGCAGAGCATTCTGTGCCCTGCAAAACGAAGTTTCATTTTGATGGTGAAATCAAATGTTTTACTAACAAGCAAACACTGAGTAAATTTGCCACTACAAGACCCACCCTGCAGAAAGTACTCAGACTTTGTACTTCCAAAAACCAACCCAGTGGACCCCCAACAAAATAAAGACACCTGGAAATCTTTCAAAGGACAAAATGTGGCTGCTACAATGGTCCATGTGATTAAAAAAAAGTAAGAGGCTCTGCACCAGTAGCTCAGTGGTTAGGGTGCTACTTACATACACCAGGGCTGGCAAGTTCGAACCCGGCCTGGGCCTGCTAAACAACAATGACAACAATAAGAACAACAAAACAAAATAGCTAGGCATTGTGGTGGGCGCCTGAAGTCCCAGATACATGGGAGGCTGAGGCAAGAGAATCTCTTAAGCCCAAGATTTTGAGGTTGCTGTGAGCAATAACACCACAGCACTCTACCAAGGGTGACATAGTAAGACTCTGACTCAAAAAAAAAAAAAAAAAAGGATGAAAGGTAACAGAGTTCCACACAAAACAAACCTCTCAAATCCTCTCAATTAATGTGAATGGCTTGAATTCCCCACTAAGGAGACACATGCTGACTGATGGAATAAAAAAATAAAAGCCAAATATATGTTCTATGTTCTCTTCAGGAAATACATCTAACCCCCAAGAACAAATCAAAACTCAGGCTGAAAAGGTGGAAAACAATATTTCATGCAAATGAAAATCAAAATAAAACAGGAGTTGCAATCTGTATTGCTGTACAATTGACTTTAAAGCAACAAAATTAAATAAATACAAAGATGGACACTAAGGGAATAATCCAATAAGAAGACAATTCAATACTAAATATTTATGCACTCAATTTATACACTCCCAAGTTTATAAACCAAACCCTACTTGGTCTGAATAATATGATAAACAAAACATTGTCAATATCCCACTGACACTGACAGAACTGGACAGATCCTCCAAGCAGAAACTAAGCAAAGAAACAGTGGACTTAGATACAATTCTAGAACAAATGGGCTTAGCAGACATACACAGAACGTTTCACCCCAACACTATTGAATATATGTTCTTCTCATCAACTCATGGATTATTCTTCAAGATTGATCATATCTTAGGTCAAAAATCAAACATCAACAAAAAATATATAGAAATCGTAACTTTTATCTTTACAGACTACAATGAAATTAAAGTGGAACTCAATTCCAACAGAAACACTCATCCCCACACAAAGCCATAGATACTAAACTTTTGCTGAATGATAGTTGGGTCAAGGGAGAGATACAGAAGGAAATAATTAGATTCTTTGAACAAAATGACAGTAAGCTATAAAAACCTGTGGGATACTGCAAAGCTGTCCTAAAAGAGAAATTCATCACATTTAATGCCCACACCCAGAAATCAGAAAGAGTGCAAATCAACAATCTAATGAATCATCTCAATGAACTGAAAGAGGAAGAGCATTCAATCCTAAATGCAGCAGAAGAAAAGAAATATCAAAATCAGATCAGAATGAAATTAAATCAGAGCAAATGAACTATTCTGAAGATTAACAAAACAAAAAGTTGGTTCTCTGAAAAGATTAATAAAATCAATAAACTCTTGGCCAAATTAACCAGAAAGAGAAGACCTCTAACAAGCTCGTCAGAAATGAAAAGGGTAAGTAAGCTGGGTGCCCATAGCTCAGTGGTTAGGGCGCCAGTCACATACCTTGGGACTGGCGGGTTCGAACCCGGCACAGGCCTGCTAAACAACAATGACAACAACAACAAAAAAAATAGCCAGGCATTGTGGCAGGCGCCTGTAGTCCCAGCTACTTAGGAGGCTGAGGCAAGAGAATCACTTGAGCCCATGCATTTTTGTTTGTTTGTTTTTTATTTTTATTTATTTATTTTTTATGGCATTTTTTTTATTGTTAAATCATAGCTGTGTACATTAGTGCAATCGCCTGTACCCATTCTAAGATGCACCATAGATGTTGAGCCCAAGCATTTGAGGTTGCTGTGAGCTGTGACGCCACAGAACTCTACCAAGGGCAACATAGTGAGACTCTGTCTCAAAAAAAAAAAAAGAAAGAAAAGAAAAGAAAAGAAAAGAAAAGAAAAGAAAAGAAAAGAAAAAGGAGAAATAACAACAGATACTATAAAAATATGCAATGTCATCACTGAATAGTACAAAAATATCCATGCCCAGAAATTTGAAAACATGAAGAAAATGGACAAATACCTGGAACCACACTACTTCCCTAGACCCAGGAAGATGTAGAACTCTGAAACAGACCAATATTAAGCACCAAAACTGAAACAACAATAAAAAATCCTTCCAATAAGAAAAGTTGCAGGCCAGATGATTTCATAGCAAAATTCTACCAAACCTCCAAAGAAGAATTTGTACCTACACTACAGAATCAATTCCAAAACACTGAGACAGAAGGGACCCACCTCAACTCCACTAGGAAGCAAATGTCACCCTTATACCAAAACCAGGACAGGGCACAATAACAATAACAAAAACTATAGACTAATTATCATTAATGAACATTGACACAAAAATACTCAATAGAGCATTAGCAAACAGCTACACATAAGACAAATTCATTATGGCCAGATGGGCTTTATCCCAAGGATGCAAATCTGGTTTGACATACACAAATCCATAAATGTAATTCACCACATAAACAGAAGTAACAAAGTCCACATGATCCTTTCAATAGACATGGAAAAAGCATTTGATAAAATGCAGCATTCTTTTTTTATAGGAACACTTAAGAAAATTGGCATAGATTGGACATTCCTTAAACTGATAGAAGCCACCTATGACAAACCCAGAGACAACATCACACTGAAAAGAGAAAAACTGAAAGTATTTCCACTTAGAACTGGAACTAGACAAAGATGTCCACTACTGCCACTATTATTCAACATAATCCTGGAAGTCCTAGCCAATGCTGTTGGGCAAGAGAAGATATCAAGGATATCTAAATGGGGAACAAGGAGGTCAAATTATTACTCTTTGCTGATATGATCTCACACCTAGAAAACCCCAAGGACTCAACTGTGAGACTCCTGGAATTGATAAAGAAATATAGTAATGTCTCAGGTTATAAGATCAATGTACACAAATCAGTAGCCTTGCCTGGTGCAGTGCCTCACACCTGTAAACCTAGCACTCTGGGAGGCTGAGGCGGGTGGATAGCTATGAGGTTTAAGAAAGTGAGACTCTGTCTCTACTAAAACATAGGAAAACTGAGGCAAGAGGATTGCTTGAACCCAAGAATTGGAAGTTGCTGTGAGCTATTATCACACGGTACTCTATCCAGGGCAACAGCTTCAGACTCTATCTAAATAATACTAAGAATAATAATCAGGGGTGGTGCCTGTGGCTCAAAGGGGTAGGGCGCTGGCTCCATATGCCAGAGGTGGGGGGTTCAAACCCAGCCCTAGCCAAAAACTGCAAAAAAAAAAAAAAAAAAAAAAAAGAAGAAGAAGAAGAAGAAGATCAGTAGCCTTCACATATGCCAACAAAATTCAAGCTGAGAATCAAATCAAGGACACTATACTGTACACAGTTGCATTAAAGAAAATGAAATACCTGGGTCTATACCTAACATAGGATGTGAAGGATCTCTATAGAACAGTTATTTTCAATTAGTGGGCACATGTGAGAGGACTTTACATGTGCCATAAAAATTTTAAAGATCATTAATTAAACTATTAATATTTTTGAAAGACGTTCAAAGCACAGTAAGTATACTCTTTTTTCCTTTTTTTTTTCCTCTTGAGACAGAGTCTTGCTTTGTCACCCTGGGTAGAGTGCTGTGGTGTCATAGCTCACAGCAACCTCAAACTTCTGGGCTTGAGTGATTCTCTTGCCTTAGCCTCCCAAGTAGCTGGGACTACAGGCACCTGCCACAATGCCAGATATTTTTAGAGACGAGGTCTTGCTCTTGCTCAGGCTGTTCTTGAACTCCTGAGCCCAAGCAATCCTTAGCCACTGTGCCTGGCCTCTTTTTTTTATCCATATCATTTAGGTGTGCAGTGGAAGTTTAACTATAGGTTCAAGGGTGACATGAGATAAAAAAAAAAAAAAAAGTTAAAAAACACTGCTATGGAGAATCATGAAACACTGAGAATAGAATTACAGAGGATATAACAGATGGAGGAACATATCATGTGCTTAGTTTAGAAGAATCAGCATTGTTAAAATGTCTATACAACCCAAAACAATCTACAGATTTAATGCAACACCCATTAAAATACCAAGATCATACTTTAAAGGTAATGAAAAAATTGGGTGGCACCTGTGGCTCAAGGAGTAGGGTGCTGGCCCCATGTGCTGGAGGTGGCGGGTTCAAACCCAGCCCTGGCCAAAAACTGCAAAAATAAAAAATAAAGATAATGAAAAATAGTTCTACATTTTGTATAGATCCAGGGAAAAAAACCCGAATGGCCACCACAATTCTATAAAATAAGAACAAATCACTTTACCAGACTCAGGCTATTCCACAAGTCTAAAGTGCTCAAAATAACATGGTATTGGTATAAAAATAGAGACATAGATCTATGGAACAGAAGGGAGAATTTCAAGAACTGAACTTTGCCATCTGATCTTTGACAAAGCAAACAATAGCATATACTGAGGAAAAGAATACCTACTCAATAAATAGTGCTGGAGAACTGGTTAGACACATGTAAAAGACTGAAACTGGACCTGCACCTCTCACCATTCACAAACATTAATTCACAATAGATAAAAGATTTAAATCTAACGCATGACACTATAAAATTCCTTGAAGAAAGTGTGGGAGAAACTCTCGATCTTACTGGCACAGGGAAAGAATTTATGAAGACCTCACTAGCAATTGAAGCAACAACAAAAATAAATAAATGAGACCTGATCAAGTTAAAAAGCTTCTGCCCAGCTAAGAACACAGTCAACAAAGCAAAGAGACCATCTACAGAATGGGATGTTACAAATCTGACAAAGGACTAATATCCAGAAACTACAAAGAACTCAAGCAAATCAACAAGAAAAGATAAATCAACCCTATTAAAAATTGGGCAAGAGACATGAATAGAAACTTTTCTTTTTTAGAGACAGAGTCTCACTTTATTGCCCTCAGTAGAGTGTTGTGGCATCACAGCTCACAGCAACCTCCAACACCTTGGCTTAGGTTTTTTTATTGCCGTCCCCCCCCCCCCCCCCCCAGTAGCTAGGACTACAGGCGCCTGCCACAAGGCCCGGTTGTTTTTTTGTTGCAGTTTGGCTGGGGCCGGGTTCAAACCCACCACCCTCGGGATATGGGGCTGGAGCCCTACCCACTGAGCCGCAAGCGCCCTACTCACTGAGCCACAGGCACCGCCCATGAATAGAAACTTTTCTTACAAGGAGAGATGAACAGACAATAAACACATGAAAAAATGCCCATCATCCCTAATCATCAGAAAAATGCAAATCACAACCACTTTGAGATGTCACCTAACCTCAGTGAGAATAGCCCACATCACAAGCTCTCAAAGCAACAGATGCTGGTGTGGGTGGGAAAATAAGACAACATTCATCCACTGTTGGTGGGACTGCAAACTAGTACAGCTTCTGTGGAAAGAAATATGGAGATTCTTCAAAGAACTAAAAGTAGACCTTTCATTTGATCCTGCAATCTCATTACTAGTTATCTACCTGAAAGAAAAGAGGTAATTTGCACTCAAATGTTTATAGTGGCACAATGTTTTTTTGTTTGTTTTTTTTTGAGACAGAGCCTCAAGCTGTCGCCCTAGGTAGAGTGCCATGGCATCACAGCTCACAGCAACCTCCAGCTCCTGGGCTCAAGCGATTCTCCTGCCTCCGCCTCCCAAGCAGCTGGGACTATAGGTGCCCACCACAATGCCTGGCTATTTTTTGGTTGCAGCCATCATTGTTTTATGGTGGGCCCCCGGGCTGGATTCGAACCTGCCAGCTCAGGTGTATGTGGATGGTTTCTTAGCTGCTTGAGTATAGTGGCACAATTTACAATTGCAAAGATGCAAAAGTAATCCAGGTGCCCTTTAACACATGAATGGATTAATAAACTGCGGTGTTTATATATATACCACAGAAAAGTATTCAACCATCAAAAAGAATACAAGAGATTCACATCTTTTGTAAAAACTTGGATGGATTTGGAGAACATTCTCTAAGCAAAGTATCACAATAATGGAAACACAAGCATCATGTGTACTCTGAATTTAATCAGAACCAGTAGATTAACAACTACACATCCTTGTGAGGGAAAAACTCAAACTGAAGTCAGGAGAAGGTAGAGAAGAGGTTGGGTAAATTCCCACCCAATGGGAACACTGCTTTGGCACACTTCCTCAACCCAGACTTTAATCTTACAAAGAGCAATATGTAACCTAATCATATATAACCCTATATTAACCGATTAGAATGATAGTGATGTGGGAGTTATTTATAGCCTACTGCTCAAGGTTATTGCAGAGATCTAATATTTCCCATGTTAGGCATCTTGAGGGTACATGTTATCACCTGGTACACAGAGTTAGTCACTGCTGGAGACACTGGCATGCTGGGAGCTTGTCAAAAAGTAATGTGGGGCCAGGCACAGTGGCTCTTGGATGTAATCCTAGCACTCTGGGAGGCCAAGATGTATGGACTGCTTGAGCTCAGGAGTGCAAATTCACCTGAGCAAGAGTGAGACCGCATCTCTAAAATAGCCAGGCATTGTGGGGGGCACCTATAGGCTCAGCTACTCAGAAAGCTGAGGCAAGAGGATCACTTGAGCCCAAGAGTTGGAGGTTACTGTAAGCTATGATGATGCCATGGCACTCTACCCAGGGCAGCAAAGTGAGACTCCCATCTCACAAAAATAAATAAAAAGTAATGTGGTCTTGGCACCTTAGGAGGCCAAGGCAGGTGGATCACTTGAGCTCAGGAGTTCTAGACCAGCCTGAGCAAGAGCGAGATCCTGTCTCTAAAAAAATAAAAAAACTAGCTGGGTGTTGTGGAGGGTGCCTATAGTCTCAGCTACTCAGGAGGCTGAGGCAGGAGGATCGCTTGAGCCCAGGAGTTTGAGGTTGCTGTGAGTTATGATCCCTAACGAAAGTAAATGTGGTGTGCTGAATGTCATAACACCAGTTTTCTTTTCTTTTCTTTTCTTTTCATTTTAGCAGTTTTTAATGAAAGTCATATATAAGATTATTTTATTCCTGGCAGCTCCTGTGGCTCAAAGGAGTAGGGTGCCGACCCTATATGACGGAGGTGGCAGGTTAAAACCCAACCCCAGTCAAAAACTGCAAAAAAAAAATATTATTTTATTCCTGCATCTTCTCAATTGTTTCTTCCTTGTACTTGCCCTTTTCCTTTCCTACTTAGTGAGATTTGGCTTTCCATTCAAAGATCTCTTTGTGCTCTTTGTCAAGTTTAAGTCTACTAATAACCACCTGGCTGGGGTGAATGCCCACATGGACAGTTGTCCCATTAACCTTTTTTCACTGCACCCACTCAATGTAGATGACGTAAACCTGGACTACTTTGCAATAGTGCCCTCGGACAACCTGAACTTCATCATCCTTTCAGATGGGCATGGATGAAACACTGTACTTTTGTCTCAGCTCTCTGTTGCTTTGTTTGTTTGTTTTTTAGAGACAGAGTCTCACTCTGTCACCCTTGGTAGAGTACCGTGACATCACAGCTCACAGCAACCTCCAGCTCTTGGGCTTAGGCGATTCTCTTGCGTCAGCCTCCTGATTAGCTGGGACTACAGGCGCTTGCCACAACACCCGGCTATTTTTTGTTGTTGTTGTTGCAGTTTGGCCGGGGCTGGGTTCGAACCTGCCACCCTTGGTATATGGAGCCGGCATCCTATTCACTGAGCCACAGGCACTGCACTGCCTCAGCTCTTTGGAAAGAGGGGAAGACATAATCTTCCTGAGAAGGTGGGAAGGTGCATTGAAATATCTTTTGCAGTTCTTGCTTCGGTCAGAAGTCATAAAGAGATTGAACTTCATTTTGGCCACTGCTTCTTTGGCAAAAAGGGGAAGGAAGAGAACACCACTTTTTGACGTGAAAAATGTGATGCTGCCTTACATGTGTTCTGTTGCCATCACACTGAATAACAGATGTCACTACCTCCTGAGATAAGAAACACAAATTTTATACATTATGTATGATGTAATATATTTTACCTAGTGTTTCAGTTGTGGAACACCATTTAATTCAACAATGGAATGTAATTATTTTCTCTTCAAATTCTTGCTCCTTGAATTTTTCTAGGTAACATATGAATTCATGAAAAAAATTCAAAATTTCAAACTCCAGCATAAATGGGTTAATCTGTTGGCATTGTACAATGGGAGTCTCTATCCTCATTTGTTGGCAAATTAATAAACTCCCCTTTCCTTTTCCTCAACCACTTCTCGTTCTTATGCTGTAGCCTTAGGGATAAGGGCCAAGCTTTTGGCAATAGCTTTTGCTCTGGTTGGAGTACAATGTCACAAAGCTCTCTGCAACCTTGAACTCTGGGGCTCAAGTGATTCTCCTGGCTACCCCAACCCCCAGTAGATGGGACTATAGGTATGTATCACCATGCCCTGCTAATTTTTCTTTTTTTCCTTTCATTTCATTTCATTTTATTTTATTTTTTTGTAGAGATGAGATTTCACTTTTGCTCAGGGTGATGTTGAATTCTTAGCTTCAAATGATCCTTTGGCCTCAGCCTTCCAAAGTCCTAGGATTTCTGGTGTGAGCAGAATTAGCACCAGCTAATTCTTTCTTTTTGAACCAGAGTCTCAAGCTGTCAACCTGGGTAGAGTACCGTAGCGTCACAGCTCACAGCAACCTTATCTTGGGCTTACGTGATTCTCTTGCCTCAGCCTCCCAAGTAGCTGGGACCACAGGCTCCACCACAATGCCCACCTATTTTTTGGTTGTAGTTGTCATTACTGTTTGGCAGGCCTGGGCTGGATTTGGAACTCGCCAGCTCCAATGTATGTGGCTAGTGCCCTAGCTGCTGAGCTACAGGAGCTGAGCCTGCACCAGCTAATTCTAATCCACTGTGTTTCTTGGGCCCTTTTGATCTTTGTTCTCCTATGGAACATGCTTAGAATTTTGGCCAATATTACCAAAGTCATCGTGGCATTTTATTTCAAGATAGCTGTAGTGGAGCCACTTCCTCACATCTTACATGGACAGATCTGTAAGAATTGCTAATTCGCTAGCGAGGCATGGCAGGCATCCGTAGTCTCAGCTACTCTGGAAGCTGAGGCAAGGGGATCACCTGAGCCTAAGAGTTTGAGGTTGCTGTTAGCTATGATGCCACGGCATCCTACCCAAGGCAACAGAGTGAGACTCTCTCAAAAAAATGTAAAAAAAAAAAAAAAAAAAAAAGTCTCCCCTCAATGAATCACAAACAATTAAAATTAAAAAATAAAAATAAAAAAATAAGACTTGCTTATTGGTACACCAACTTACAGCAGCATTATTCACAATAACCAAAAGGTGGAAGTAATCAAAGGGTCCATTGGCAGATGAATGATGAAACAAAATATAGTACATTCATACAGTGGAATCTATTAGTTTTTAATAGTAAGGAAATTCTGACACATGCTACAACATAGGTAAATTTTCAAGATGCTATACTAAGTGAAATAAACTGTGATAAAAGAAAAACATAATTAGGATAGGAACAGTTGAAGTTTATTTTTTGCATTGTATATTAATTACTCTTTGTTGAGTCCACAATATAGTATCAGGAATTTAATCTGCCATCTTTTTATAAATTAAAGCTAAGGTTTACGCTTCATTAGAAATACCACTTATCTTGAATAATAAAAACATAAATGTGAAAAGAGTGGGCAAAGGGCTTGAACAGACATTTCTTCAGAGATGATACGCAAATGGCCAAAGGCACATGAAAAGATGTTCAATATCAATAATCACTAAGGAAACACAAATTAAAACCACTAGAATGGCTGTCATCAAAAAACATAAGTGTTGGCTCAGCGCCTGTGGCTCAAGTGGCTAAGGTACCAGCCACATACACCTGAGCTAGCAGGTTCGAATCCAGCCTGGGCCCGCCAAACAACAATGATGGCTACAACCAAAAAGTAGCCGGGCGTTGTGGTGGGCACCTGTAGTCCCAGCTACTTGGGACAGCTTGAGGCTCTGTCTCAAAAAAAAAAAAAAAAAAAAAAAATTAAGTGTTGACATGATGTGATGGAGCTGGAATCCTTGTGCACTGCTGGTGGGAATGTATGTGGGGTGACTACAAACAGCAAAAAAGCTGAACAGAGAGCTGGGCTCCCCTGAGCATACACAGGGCATGTTTCCTTGGAGATGAAATTCCAGGAACAATGTCTCTGAAGTCATGCATTCCATCAGACCTGGAGGGGTCACAGGTGTTACAGCCTCACTCCTAGAGTCACGGCTCTGAGGTTGACATATGTGAAAACATAATGTCGCAAAGAGCCTAAAGGTCTCTGTGCTGTGGAGAAACAAAGCCATAAATCTATGCTGGGTAAATTGAATGTGCTTACGAGGAGTTTCACTTCCTCATTTCCCTTGCAGTTTCTGTGTGATGTTTAACCAGATTTGTAGTTAGAATTGACACATGTCTAAGAGGAATATAAAAAACAGAAGAAATTGTGTTAATGTGGAGATTTGATATTTATTTACCCACAAGTTAATTTTAGAAAGAGTAAGTTAGGTAAGATTTAGGTAATAGTAAAGTTTATAGATTAAGTCTCTACGTGATGGTGGCACAAAATAAGGTTTCTTTGCTACACGCCATCTTTTGTGTGTATAGTCATTTTTCATTGGGCCCATGAACATTGCAGGAGCGAGCTCACACCTGTGGCAAAGCTGCTGACTCTCTCATGTCTCTGATCACACAACAATGTAAAATGTTCCAGTCTCCGTGGAAAACAGTACAGCAGTGGGCGGCGCCTGTGGCTCAGTGAGTAAGGCGCCTGCCCCATATGCCAAGGGTGGTGGGTTCAAACCCAGCCCCAACCAAACTACAACAAAACAATAGCCAGGCGTTGTGGCGGGCGCCTGTAGTCCCAGCTGTTTGGGAGGCTGAGGCAAGAGAATCGCGTAAGCCCAAGAGTTAGAGGTTGCTGTGAGCCGTGGGAGGTCATGGCAATCTACCCGCGGGCGGTACAGTGAGACTCTGTCTCTACAAGAAAAAAAAAAAAAAAAAAAAAAAACAATTTCCTCATAATTGGGCAGTGCCACTCTGGGTATATACCCAGAAGAATTGAAAGCAGGCAATCAAAGAGGTATCTGTACATTCATGTTCATAGCAACATCACTCATGACAACTAAAAAGTATAAATAATCTAAATGTCCATCAGTAGATGAAGGGATAAACAAAATGTGGTATGTGGTATGTGTAACTGTCTACATATGTACAACGGAGTATTACTCAGCCTTCAAAAGAAAGGAAATCCTGGTACATGCTATATCATAGTTGAATGTTGAGGACATTATGCTAAGTGAAATAAGCCAGTAATAAAAATACTCTAGGATTCCACTGAGATGAGGTATGCAGTATAGTTGAATTTGTAGAGACAGAAGGAAGAATGGTAGTTTCCAGTGGCTGGGGAAGTGAGAAGAGGCAAATTAAGATATTTCAGGGCACAGAGTTTCAGTATGGAATGATGAAAAAGTTCTGGAGACACACAGTGGTGACAATTGCACAACACTGTGAATATATATAATGTTACCTAACTACATACTTAAAAATGGCTAAAATGGGCTCGGCCCTCATAGCACAGTGGTTACAGTGCCAGCCACATACACGCAGACTGGCAGGTTTGCTGGCAGGTTCGAACCCAGCCTGGGCCAGCTGAACAACAATGACAACTGCAACAAAAAAATAGCCGGGCATTGTGGCGGGCCCCTGTAGTCCCAGTTACTCAAGAGGCTGAGGCAAGAGAATCGCTTAAGCCCATGAGTTTGAGGTTGCTGTGAGCTATGACACAACAGCGCTCTACCAAAGGCAACATTGTGAGACTCTGTCTCAAAAAAAAAAGGCTAAAATGGTAAATATTCAGTATATTTCACCACCAAAAAAAAAAAAAAATAGGAAGAGTAACTAAAAGACCCTAAAGTCAGTGAAAATTTCCCTAATCACAGACATACTTATATGCAAATATAAATTGTTGTTTACTGAAAAATAAGAAAATATAAGAAAAATATTGATAAAGTAGACTACATTAAGAACTGTGTTCATTAAAATACCTCTGTATTTGTACAGCACTTTGAGCGCAGAGTTAAGTGCCATGTAAGCACTAAACAGAACTTCACAGCACCAAAAGAGACTGAAAAGATGATCTATGACATGGAAGATATTTCAAACACATAACTATCAAAGGACTTGTGTTTATAATATATAATACAATGAAGACAAACTGCTATGAAAAAATACTTTTAAAAGGACAGAAAACTTGGAACAGTCGCTTCTCAACAGAAAAACTCCAAGTGGCCAATAAATAAATGAAAAGCTCCTCAACCTTAGGAGTATCTGGGGAAATGCAGATTAAAACCAGTGTGATCCACTTGATGTCTGAGGCACAGTAAACCCCCCAATGCTGGTAGGAACACAAAGTTGCCTTGTAAAGATAAAAGTAACTCTTGACTTAACCAGTACAGCTCTGAATGTTCTGTAGAAGAACTTGTGCACAAGTTTGCCCATGAGAGTATTATAAGTAATGTTCAAAAATTAGTAAAAATAAAAATGACTATCAAGAAAATATACAGCTTAAGGTATATTCATATAATGGAATACCATACAGCATGAAAGTGAATGAACTCCAGGATACAACATGGAGCAATCATATAATGCTGAGTGAAAAATGACACAAAAGAATATACACGGAATGATTCCATTTACTGAACACTAAAAAGTAGACATACTAGACTAAGTCATGTAAGGAATGCACACAAGGGTGGTCAAGGTCTGAATGCAAACAGGGAAGCAACTGATATAACATTAAATGTTCTCAATCTTTTTTTTTTTTTTGAGACAGAGTCTCACTTTGTTGCCCTCTGTAGAGTGCCTGAGCATCATAGCTCACAGCAACCTCCAAACTCTCGGGCTCAAGTGATTCTCTTGCCTCAGCTTCCCAAGTAGCTGTGACTACAGGCGCCCACAACAACACTTGGCTATTTTCTTGCTGTAATTGTCAATTATTTAGCAGACCTGGGCTGGATTCAAACCTGCCAGCCCAGGTGGATGTGGCTGGCACCCTAACCACTGAGCTAGGGGCACTGAGCCAGAATGTTCTCAATCTTGGCTGTACATAGAGATCACCTGAGGAGAGGTATGGGGAGCTCAAACTTTACCAATATCTAGGCCCCGCCTCCAGAGGTTCTAATCTCACTGTTTGAGATGCTGGATTTGGGCATCTGAATTTTCATGCTCCCCAGGTGTTTCTTAAGTACAGAGGAGTTAAGAACTTTGCTATAAGGTGAAGAGAGGATTGTGATGGGAGGGGATTGGCAGTGGTTTTCCTTGACTTGAAGGGGAGTTCACAGGTATCTCATATACATATAGACACACACGGACGTCAGCAATCTGTTTTCTCCACAGCATACACGTAGGTGTTCCAGGGGCCACAGGTGACAGCTTTCACTTGGAGTTGTTTATCTATAAAGTATTCCACACGGCAGGGCCGATCCAAGCTGACAGTGTCCTTGTGACCAAGCTGTCCATATTTACCTGTAGTGAAAGAAGCCCCTTTGTCATCATCTCCTCTGGGCCTTGTAGCCTTTCCCCTCCAGGAAGTTGCTCGGCCTGTTACAAGTGCTGGCATTGGGCGGCACCTGTGGCTCAAAGGAGTAGGCACTGGCCCCCATATGCCAGAGGTGGCGGGTTCAAACCCAGCCCTGGACAAAAACTGCAAAAAAAAAAAAAAAAAAAGTGCTGGCGTTGTGCCCTCTCCTCCGACTGGTGTCTGCTCTGCGGTTCCGGGAAACCCAGAGCTATAACGCCTCCAAGGCCAGGCCAACCTGGGGTCCCAAGGAGGCCAGCAGCAGCTAGACACCCCAGGCAAGATGCTCTCCTGGGCTTCTCTGTTACCCAAGCTAAGATGTTCAGAGCAGAGATTTTTTTTTTTTTTGAGACCGAATCTCAAGTATGTTGCCCTCAGTAGATTACTGTGGTGTCACAGCTCACAGCAACCTCAAACTCTTGGGCTTAAGCAATTCTCTTGTCTCAGCCTCCCAAGTAGCTGGGACTGCAGGTGCCGGCCACAATGCCTGGCTATTTGTTGTTGTTGTAGCAGTTTAGCAGGACCTGGGCTGGGTTCAACCCCGCCAGCTCAGGTGGAGGTGGCTAGTGCCCTAACCACTGAGCTATGGGCACTGACCCATAGGTATGGGCACTGACCCATAGGTATGGGCACTGGCCCAGAGCAGAGATTTTCATCTTATTTCTTTCTCTGTCCAGCACCAGAGTAATAGCAGCTGGGTAAATGCTGGCTACATACTCCTTTCAGACAGGCAGGCTTTCAGCAAGGTAGATAGGTAGTACTCATGTCCTCTCCTACTACCTCTCCTATTTGCTCTTGGACTTTCCTTGGCACGTGCCTACATCCACTCTGACCCCAATGATCCAGTGGAGGCTCTGCTTCCATTAGTTATCATGGCTTTGTCACCTGCCTTGTACCCCCAGGTCTTTCCTCCCCTTGCTTTAAGGGTCACAAAAACAGTCTTTTTACTTACCCCAGCCCCAGGTATAGAGCTCCCCCGTTCCTGAAACCAGAAGGACAATATTAGCTGTCACTGTCACTCTTTGACAAGGCATTTAGCTAAACAGGGTTGGCACCACCTGTGTAATCCTCATGAAATTTACTTGACATAGAACAACATAGTCTCTTTTAAAAACTGTCTAATCCAGTGATTTTTAACCAGTGTGCTGTGAGAGGTGTGCTGTGAACATTTTTGAAGATCATTAATTAAATTATTTTTGAAAAAACTTCAAAGCATGATTAAGTATATTCTTTTTTTACTTTTTTTTTTTTTTTTTAATCAACATAATTTAAGTGTGCCTCAGAAGTTTAACTATAGGTTCCAGTGCCCTGGGATAAAAAAAAAAAAAAAAGGTGGAAAAACACTGGTCTAATCACACCTGGGGTGGTAAAGGATTCAGACTGAAAAAGAAGTTTGTCTTCCTGTATGTCAGCTGATTGGCCTGGGGCTCACAGCTACTGTGTTCAGGAGTCTTAGAAGCTGAACTGGGCAGGCCTGGCTGTCAGAGGAAGAGAGTGCTGGGAAACATGTCTGTGTCCCTGCATGGAGGCTGGAGGGCATCAGCCTCCCTCCAGAAGAAAGCATCTTCTGGGCCTGTCAGGCTGGGGAACTACTGTTAAATCAAAGGGGCAGGGCTTATTCACTGACTGAGGCAGCTACTTGTATTTGTCACAGAAGCCTGAAAATATTAATAGTGAGTTTTAAGTTGATCAGACCTTTTCTACCAGCTGCAGTGGACGGGGTGCCTTCCTCTCCATCCTGGACTAGCCCACCAGTCCTACTCACGTGTCACCACAGCTGTGTGCCGGGACCCACAGCTGGCCTTGGCTGCATCTGAGCCTAGGGGCAGATCCAATAAAGCTGGGAAGGGCTGTATGGCTATGAAGGGGGCCGGGGCGCCATCCTCACCCATGGCTGCTCTCTTCACTTCAGAACCATCTTTATTTAGTCCTGTGGCTATAGGATGATTAGAAGAAATCTGATAATGCTGAGTGAACAAGCACCAAACTCAACCTTATTCAGACAGTAACTTATCAACTTGTTCATTACTGCAACAGCTCTATAAGCACATTATCCTCCATTTCAAAGCTCATGCTCCCAACCCCTGCATTCTATAGAAGTGCTGGGAGTTGATGGCTTCCAGGCTGCAGAGCGCCCAGAATGCCATCAGTCTTCACAAGCTCCCTTCTATAAGGAGCTCAGAATCCTGGGGAGACAAGGGTGTCACATGCTCCTTTTGAGCATTGTAGCTCTCAGGCCAGCATGACAGCCTAACCCCAGAGAAGGCTGTGGAAGTGCAGCCACCCTCCACTGGAAGTGACTCACCCTCCACTGCAGCTGGTGCCCTGTCCTCTGCCAAGCTCCTGGTGGGCAGGGCCAGCTGCCCTGATTCATTCCAGCCCCAGATATAAATGTCTCCAGTCTCTGGAAGAGATGAAATGGACACAGTGACCAGATGGCGAAGCCCTCCATCCGTCCCACATCCAGGCTCCTGCCCTGTCCAAGGCAAGGCAGCAATCTAGGCAAAGCTGCCTCCCAGGTTCCTGTGTCTCCCTTGTCTTAGGTTCCTTCCCCATCTGTGTTTTTAGGTCACTCTTTCTTTAAACTAAGTTCCTTGCTGGACCTTCTGTTCCACTTTCATTCTTTACTTTTGTTGTTAAATCCCCCCACCCCAATTTCAGAAATATATCCCTGAAAGTGCCCAATTGGTCTCCCACTGAGCCAGCCTATTTACCCTTCTCAACACCACCCACCATTGGTCCTGTTGAGCCCTCACCTTCCTGGCCTCCCACAAGGAAGGTAAGAAATACAAACACCAGCACAGACTTAGCCCTTCATAAGATCAGCTTGTATTGCTAGTGAACTTCTAGCATTAGGGCTGGCACTCCAGCCTGGCTGCCCACCCAGGCCCACTGCATGAGAATGTGGGGTCCCTGGTGACCTCAGTAGTGGCTAGACTGAAAGCCTTAGACACAAAGGCCTCTGCTCCCAGCCTCACCCTTCTGCATGGGCTCTAACAGCCTGGGAAACAGCTGTACTTGGGCACCTGCCAGGATGGTGGACTTCACATATCCAAGGGAAACTCCTCACTCTGGCCCTAGGCCACCAGCTGCGAGTCACCACAGTACCACAGTCCTTACTATCATCACCTCCCCCATAGGCATCCCCGTGTCCACTCTGCCACATATCATGGTCACCTGGGCAACTACAGCCTTTCTTCTCCATTTTCCTTGGCTCATCTGCCCCTATCCCTTCATGCCTCCTTCAAGAGCATTTTCAAAAGACAGCCCTGGCTGGTGGCAAATGGATGGGATATAATGACAGCAGTCCCAGAGAGATGACAGGAAACAACTGCAACTATCCAGGTGTGAGTGGGTGATGGTAGAAGCTGAAGGCACTGGGTTTGAGAGGCATTTAGGAGTCACAGTTGACTGGTGACATGGGAACCACCCAAACTGGAAGAGGAGAAAAGACTTGACAAGGCCACGACCTTGTCTGGAGAAGCACGAGATCACTCACCACTCACACACACAGAATGCCAGCCACCTGCAGCCACCTCCGCCATGGGCAGACCCTGCAGTGCCTCCAGCAGCCTTGGCTCTGACTCTGCCTCCAGGCTCCCGTGGCCCAGCTGTCCATGCCTGAACAGGGGAGGTCCTAGTCAGCTGGGGGCCGGTCACACTTCACCAGGGCTCCCTTGCCCCTGCTCCCACTCACCTGCCTCCGCCCCAGGAGAACACCTGGCCAGCGGAGCCCAACAGCAAAGCGTGCTCAGCACCTAGCTCCAGCCGGCGCGCCAGCAGCTCTGGGGCCAGAGTTCGGTAGAAGGGTGGCTTCGGGCTGACATAGGAACAGGCACCGGGCAGCAGGGGCAGCATCCCAGCCTGGGCCTCACAGGCCGCTGCGTCTTCCCCCTCAATCTCCACCTTCTGAGCCCACAGGGGCTGCCCGCGCAGTGCAGAGCCAGGCACCCAGGCCTCTATCAACGCCCCTGACCCGGAAGCTGAACCCGCACGCAGCACCACGAGGAGCCCCTCGTGAGCCCATGCATCCCTGCAGCCGCCCTCGGCCCCACTGGTGGAGCCTGACAACTCCACGCGGCCTCCTCCTGCGTGGGCAGAAAGAGTGGGCTGGGGAGGGGTGACACAGCCCTGAGGACCACCGACTACAAGGGCAAGGCGGCGAGATGGAGGGTGAGGAGTGTTCCTGGGAAGGGGCCGGAATGGGGGGGCCGCCCCAGAATATGGGACAGGGGCAGGTGAGAGAGCTATCCTGGGTGTCTGGACTGTGGGAGGAGGGTGCGGAGAGTAGGCCAGGAATAAACCGAGACAGGGTGGGGTGCTCACGGGTCACCACCGCCGTGTAGCTCCAGCCCGCGCTCACATGGCAGGTGTCGGCGCCCGCCCGCAGCGGCTGGGGGTTGCACACTGGACTCACGTGGCCAGAGCCCAGCGCCTGGCCAAAGCCGCAGAAGCCGAAACCGAACCAGGATCCTGGCCGCTCCCCGGCCATGTCTCGACAGCGCCTCTGTTGGCAGTCGCCTAGCTGGGGCGGCCACGGGCGCAAGAGTAGGGCAGGAACCCTGGCGGGTCCCAGCCTTATGTATCTGTAAAACGAGGAGACACTCCTAAACACGCAAGCAAACGTTCACCAAGCAGGTGTCGATTTACGAAGATGCTGACCCATCTGGAGAGGGCACCTCTCCGTCCTCCCTTTGGGCTCAAACTCGGCTTGCCACCAGGCGAGCACCGGGGGCTGGAGTCGGAGCTGAGGCCACTCCAACTCCACCTTCCTGGCCCGACGCACTTTATCTGCCCCTATTTAGAGACTTCCCAGGGAAAGTAACCCTTGCAGAATCACACAGCCAGGACAGGAGGAGGGCAGATCCCAGGCCCCCGATTCCCCAGTCGGCGCTCTTTCCATTAGACAGTGGCCCTGCAGCTGGCGGGGACTGTTAGTGTCCCCGTGTTCTTGGGCTCTGAGTCCAAGTCCCTTTCTATTTTACAAAGGGTGGGAGCGGAGCCTTTGGCCCTGTCTCATACAATTGTAATAAGTGCAAATAAAAGGTCCGGTTCTGGCATACAGCGTAACAGGCGTAGGTATTAGCACGGTAAGTCCAGTTCTTAGAATGGACAAGAATGACCACTGGACTGCTTACAGGTTTTTATGGATCTATACAGACAATTTCAACTAGACTGTACCTAGTCATTTATTCATCCAACATTTACTGAGAGCTCCTGCTCTAGTCCAACAAGAGGTCACCTGTACGCCCCGAGAACCTGACGATTACATGGGGGATTCCCCACCCCTGGGGGTCTCTGACCTTGATCTGGATCTTGCACGCTCTACCCTTTCAGGCAGGTGGCAGAATGGCCGCCTGCGGATAGGTCGCCCGTCCGCCGGCTGCAGCGGGCCCCCGGGGCCAGGCGCCGACGTGGACAGGGACGTCACCGCGCGGTCTGCGCTCGCTCAACGCGGCGGCCTCTCAGGTCCGAGCTCCATCTGACCCTGCGAGGGACTCACGCTGGGCCGCCGCGGTCAGGCCCGTGCACTGCCTGGAGACTTCCGTACGCGCGGAACCAGGGCCGAGATTGGACCAGATGGTCCTGCCGCAGCAGTGGAGTTCAGACTAGAACCAATTAAGGAACATTGGAGACTTGAGCTGACGGGTTGGGTAGGGGCGACTTGCCACCCACTTGTCTGGGACAGCCGCAGGAGCTCAACGCCAGGCGCGAGTCTGCCGGCCAACCCCCTAAGCCGCTCTTACCTTCCGCTGATTGGCCTGGGACCTGTCCCTCACCTCCGTGGAACCAATGAGCGCCCAGCTGAGCTCAGCCCGCAGAGCGGAAGCTCAAGGAGCTTCCCACTGGGAAGTGTGTGCCTATTTGCATAGGCCCCAAATTCCGCGTGCAGCGTACAGGCCCCAGAGAAGTTGTAATTTAAAGACAAAAGACCTGAAGGGCCAACACACAGGAGTTTATTCCCTAAAACCATTTATTTCCCGGAAACTGGATGTTTTTTAGGAATTCAATGGGCCCACGGGTGGGTAATCCACTGGATTACTTGGAAAGAAGCAGCCCTGCTGCAGAAGTATAGCTCCGGCCCACACACACCCACCCAACACCTGCTCCAGACGCTTCCGCGCTCAGCAGCCCTCCCTGCCCAAAGACAGGGCACACACTTGAGTTCCACACACTTTTACTGGAGGACAGTCCTGCTGGCAGGTGATGAGATGCACCCCTCCACGTGCCCCACAATCCACAGGTGGGTTAGATGCACATTCCCCACTCCCACCTGTCCACAGTAGTAGAAACGACCTCTGTGAGTGACGCTACAGGCAATGTTGGCTCAGCCAGATTGTATGACTGAATGTGGTGTCTGACTCAGAACAGAGAGCCTCAAAGGGCAGCTAGGAAGGCAAGAATGCTCCACAGCCACCCCCCACCAGCCACTCTGCTTCTGTTTTGGTTTTCTGTGCTGCTAGGTGGCATGTGCAGAGGTAGGGGTGTGTGTGTGTGCGCACGTGCGTGCCCAGCAGTGGACCCTCACTCTCCATCCTGGCTGGGCTGGATAAGCCTATATTCCACTGCTTTCCCCAGGCAGGCTGCAGCAACCCTTGTGACAGGGCTCTCCTCGCCCTTAGCCAGCACTGACAGGATCTCCAGCACCTCGCTCTCCATCAGGGTGCTGGCGTTCTCCCTGGAGGCCTCCATCATGTTCAGGACCACCACAGCACCCCGGTGCTGCAACTCCTGGTTGGGGCTCAGAAGCAAAGCCTGTAGGATCTCCAGCCAGTGTGTGGTCTACAGCAAACAAGGCAGGTATGACCACCAAGCATGGGCTCAAGCTTGACAAGGGGCACACCCAAAGTCCTAGGACCTCCCCTACGTGCCTCCTTGCTGGAAGTTCCTGATCCACCCCTCCTCCCCCAGCAAGAAGAGGCACTGACCACTTGGGGGATGCGGCTGCAGAGTGAGGGACGCATTGAAGTGAGCATGGCCAGACCCCCGGCAGCCGCCCGCCGCAGTAGCTCATCATCCTCTCCACTGTACAGTACCAGCAGCTTCAGCCGGTCATTGCCCTGGGCTTCAAAGAGGTCCTGCACCTGTGGCCAGAAGGGGCGAGTGGACCAAGTCAATTGAGTGCAAGACCAGCCAGGGCACAGGTAACTCTATTTCCATGTTGGTCATGAACATCTGGACCAGTCCTCACCTCCTTGCTCATGGCCAAGTTACACATGCACTCCGTGGCTGCCCGGCGGATCATCTCATGCTCCTCAAACATGTAGCCCTCAATCATGGGCACAGCCTTCTCCTTCAGGATCTTCTGCCTGCAGGGCCAGAGGTGGGAGGGGCAGCATCATCCACCCTGAGCCACACCAGAGATGAACTGCAGTGCTTTCTAGCCTCTACCCAGGCCTATGAAATAGCATAGGATAGTGAAGAATGCTGACAAAGGAGGAAGGAGATGACTGTGGTAGTAAAAGTGATGCTAACACCTAACACTTCAGTACTTACCCTGAGCAGGATTATCTTACTTAATTCTCACTACCCTATGGTGAAGATACAGATGTAGTGAGTAATGTGCTTAAGGTCACTATTAGTAATAACAACTAATACATCTTTTTTTTTGAGACAGAGTCTCATTTTGTAGCCCTCAGTAGAGTGCTGTGGTGTCACTGTTCACAGTAACCTCAAACTCTTGGGCTTAAACTCAAGCAACTCACACTCTTACATCAGCTTCCCAAGTAGCTGGGACTACAAGTGTCTGCCACAACGCCTGGCTATTTAGGGATGAGGTTTTGCTCTGACTCAGGCTGGTCTCAAACTGGTGAGGTCAAGCAATCCACCTGCCTCAGCCTCCCAGAGTGCTAGGATTACAGGCATGAGCCACAGTACCTGGCCAACTAATACACCTTGATTTGGGTGAAGGTGCCTATGTATTAAGTACTTTTACATATATTTTCTCATTTAATTCTCCTCACCATTCCATGAGGTAGGTGCTATAAATCATCTCCTTTCACAAACTGAGGCAGCACAGGTAAGTAACTTGTATGAGGTTATACATTAGTACTTAGAGAAGCCAAGATCTGAGCCCAGGCAGACTGAGCCTTAGTCTAGTTCATCTCTAGGTGCAGAGGACTCACTGTGAGGTTGAAATAAGCCAATGAGTATTTTCCAAACTGTAAAGTACCCTACCAGGAATATTTCAAATGCTGATGCCTAGCTCAGGACCCACATCCCAAGGGACCTTACCGGAGCCTCTCGCTGATCCCCGCCAGGTTTGTTAGAGCCATAAGTGCTTCAAAGTTCTGCAGGCCTGAGCAGTTGAGGTGCAGCAGGGATACAAGGGGCCGGACCACCTCATAGATCTGTAATTATGCATCCCACCTGTTAGGGTGACTTGCTGTAGCCTCCCCCAGCCCCATGACCCTGCAGGAAGAGTCCACCCCCTGAGAGAGGGTTGCTCTCAAAGGTTGCCCTCCCTTCCCCAGGCCTCAGCAAAGTTGTTACTTCCTGTTGGTCCCAAGAAGGTGCTACAGCACAGGCCAGAGACCATCAAGGCCTAGTGAAGAGGTGAAAGAGAGGCCAGGGCTGGGGCAGGAAGACACGCACCCGCTCGCCAGGAAAGGTCATCTCTGGGTTGGAGGTAATGGTGAGCTTGGCGAGAGCCTGGGCTGCCTTTGTCTGCCCCACGTTTGTGCCTTCCAGGGCCAGCGGGATTAGAGACTGTAGGAACAAGCCCATCAGTGCCCAGGAGGTGCCTAGGCATGCATGACCCAAACTCTCAGGCCCCAAAGCCTCACCCTTCTCCTCTTCAGCCTTGATTCCCTGCACAGACCCTCTTCACCTCTCTTAAGGTCTCTTCTTAAGCCCCCCGACAGACACTTCCTGCAACACCTGTTAAAAGCTAGATGTGGCTTGTGCTGGGTGCTAGGGCTATGGAGGTAAATGAGACAAGGGAGGTGCTGAGGGACTCTGGGGAGCGTACCCACTTCCATGTTGGTCAGTGGGGAAACATTTCTCTGGTCATTATGTTCTTCTGACCCATATCTAACGCAAGTCTCTGCTATGGCACCCACTGAGTCATGTTTTATAGGCTAATGGCTCAGCCATCAGGAGTCAGCAGATCAGCTTACCTTGGCCCCTCCCTGAGCAACCACAGTGCCTCGATCCTCCACATCATCTATCAAAGCCAGGAAGACCCTGTGGGGAGAAGGTGGTGATGGGCAGGTGGGATCTAGGGCTCTGCAGGCAGCCATTTCACTCCTGGGCTCAGCAAAGGAAGGCAGACAAGCAGGTTACCCCCCCACCCCCATTGCTCCAAAAGGTCCACAGAACCAGGATCTGCTCCCTATGGAGTCACATCCGTAGCCCCAAGGCTTAAGAATTGGGAAAAGGCAGGCTCACCTGGAGAGCAGCTCTCTGCAGGAATTGGTCAGCACAGGGTTCTCAGTCCTCACCATGCATGTCATGGCCGACACCACACCTGCTGCCAGCAGCTTCTTTACCCGAGCACGCACGAAACTTGGTTTGTCCTGGGGAAGGAGGCAGCTTAGCAGAGGGACCTTGGCTGACTAGATAGGGAGACCCTTCTCATAGCAAAGATTGATGAACAAGGAAATGGCCAATAAAAAGGAAAAGAAATCGCTGACATGCATGGAAGGGTTCTCTGCTCTGGATGTCCAGGTCAACCGGGCCCAAAGGAGGAGAAATGCCCTGCCCCTTCCAGCCCCTTACCTTAGGGTGCTGCTCAGGCACATGCTGCTTGGCGTATTTGGCCAGCTCCACCATCTTGGGGTCTGGCTCCTCGTAGTCGTAGCTGTTGGTGCAGTTCACCAAGGCTGAGGCCACCGCAAAGAGCACAGCCCTCTCTTCCGACTATCAGCGACAGAGGCATATTCAGTCAGGATCCGAGGGGTAGAGCAGCATGTGGACAAATGCTGCCTGGGTCACCAGTTCTACCCACGTAGACATCAGGATGAATCTGGGGACTGCCCTGGGTCCCAGACTCTGGGAACATAGAACCTTGACCACCCTGACAAGGAGGCTAACAATCCCACACCATGACACAGGGTACTGGCCCTTCCTCCCAGGGTGTCACCAAGACATGGCAGGAGCCTAGTAAGTGCTAATCCCACACGGTGTCCCTAGGTTGGTCACAGGAGGCCACAAGCTACCTTGCTGAGCTGGAACAGAGCCTTCAGAGCAGGCTTGTCCTCCACAAACTCTTCTTTTACATCGGCATCAAAGGTGAGGTAAGCCAGGCCCTCTACTGCCCAGCGCCGCGTGCCTGCATCAATCTGGTCATTGCACAGCCACCTGGGAATAGGCAGGGTAGTAGACGGCCACCAGAGCTGGGGAGTAGGCTAGGGCACACCAATGCCAAGGAGAGAAACGGGCTTGGACACCCCTTTAACCCTGAGAAGCAATTCACATGCCAGATCCAGAAGTGTCTTCTAGAAAAGATCGGTCTCTGCCTGAACTAGACAACAGGGCAGCGAGGAGGCCCAGCCCCCACCCACAACCTCCTATCTCGAGGTCTGTCCAACAGCTGGGGAGATACAGCTATACCAAACAACTCACTTTCGACACTGCTTGGCCAGTTTGAGAGTGGAGCCTTCAGCAAACTGCTTCATGCTAAAGTCAGTCCCTCCAGCCGAGCCAAGCTTACAGAGTCCCTGGAGGAAGAGGGCAAGACTGGTTGCCTGGCCTCTGGGGAGCTCGGTAGGGGCTGGGCTCCTCCATACTGACTTGTACTCCCTCCCCCGATTCTGCCACAAGGCTAGCACCTAAAGCATTTGGCAGAAAAATCAGCTATGGGGTGGCCACACAACACAGCACCTACAGAGACTGACACACTGACCACTGTCTTGGGGCCCAACTCCTTCCCGTCTACACTAAGAATAGGAAGACCCTTTCTATGTCACACAAAAAGCTCTTTGCAGGTAGAGCTAAGACATGTGGACAGAAAATGTGCTACTGCCAGGACAAAATCTTTATAGGTGCCCCAAAGAGGATGAGCAGCATGCTGGACAGTCCCCAGACCACCAGCCCCTGGAGATCCAGCCCTTCCACACAGCCCATCTGACCAACAAGGGGACAGCATGTGCCACCTGTATTCCCAGTGTCTTCTCTATAGCTGGTTCATCTCCCTGATGTGACCCTGAGCCCTGTGTTGGGGGGAACTGGGCCCACACCTCTAGCCTCAACAAGGCCCAGAATATCCCTTACTTTCATCCAAAGTGTGCTGGGGCTGCCCTGAGACGTATTTGGCTATCTCCTGGCCCCACACCCCAGGCCCTCACCACCAATGCCCGGATGCGGATGCTGTCCTTTTCACCACGCCTGTATAGGTCCTTCAGTAGGGAAACACCATTGGCTGTGATGAACGAGGCTCGCTTGGCCTTGCCGGCTGCATGGATCAGAGCCTCCACAGCCACTAGCTGTTCCTCCTCCTGCTCAGAGGCACACAGAGCAATCACACTGTCCATGACTCCGCTCAGCTCTAGGGCCCGGTTGCCAGCATCACATGGGCCCTGCAGGAGGCAGGACACTGTCTGGATGGCCCGTAGCTTTCCGGCCATCCCATGGCCCTCAAACCAGCTCCTAGGGGCACAGGTGACAGCTGTCATGCTAAGAACAGCAAAAACAGACTCTCCTTCCCTCCTTGCCCCTCCACTCGCAGGCACTTGCACTACTTGGGCAGAAACAGCAAGAAAAGCTGCCAGTGGGAAGACTAGACATGCCACCTGGACAGTAGTCACTGATTTTATCGGTGCTTTTCTCCAGGCCTTACTTGATGACACACCATCTAACATAGGTAACTCTCACCCACACCACCGTTTAGTTTCTTCCCTGTACTTATTAAGTCTGAAATTATTCTGTTTTTCCATAATTTACCATCAGTCTTCTCCCACACAGCTGTAAGCTCGAGGGTAAGGACTATTGCGTCTCACTGCAGACATGCAGTGAGTGCTCAATAACCAAAGTCACGCTTGATGACATATGTCACATTATTGGAAACTGATTTGCAAAAGAACCTCCCTGGTGAGGTCACTTTTTATTTTTTTAATATGGGATGCTTCACAAATTTACATATCATCCTTGTGCAGGGGCCATGCTTTTAAGAAACAGGCTTCAGGAAACCTGTGTCTAGCCAGCTACTCCTCCACAAGGCACCCTCCCTGCTGAAAGCCTTTCATTTCTGTCCCTCCTCAAGGAGATAATGTTCTTGTTGGAACCGCCAACAGTGGGAGATGGGACAGACTTTCTTACTTGATGTAGCTTTCACAGAGACGGTGGAAATTCTCCCTCTCAGCATCGCACTTTAGATCATCGAAGAGCTTGCCGAGGAGAATGGAAGCACTCATGCGGGTGTTCACTGTCACTGTGAGCTCCCCAGGAGGGTCTTGTACAGAGCCCCCCACCTCCAGAATCTTTTTCAGACCTGAAAAGACACCCCATTTGGATAGTAGAATACTAGTTCCACCCCCTACAGGCAAAGGGAAGAAGCATCCTAGGAGGTGTGCAGAAAGGCAGGACAACCTCCTCAGACAAGAGAGCTCAGACCGCGGCGTCAGGGACAGCCCAGGATCGCATGAATCTCTACAGGAGGCAGCTGTGGTGTCAGGGAGGTGAGGCCTGCATGCCAGCCCCACACGGGGGGCTGAATACTCTGGGACTTGGAGGTTCCATGGTAATACTAAGGGGTAAGTGACACCCTACCTCTCAGGATCAGTGTGACAACAAAAGGAGCTGAGGCGTGTGCAAGGATGCAGAAGATGCACTCAGGCGGGGCCTCTGTGAAGGTTTTTTTATTCATGTTTTAGGGGAGAAACAAAATGTAAATTGATATATTGAACTTAAATTATTTTTTCTGAGTACAGAAATAATACATGCTCACCAAACAACCTTCAGACATGGAAAGTCAGCCTGGCCTCCCTGTTACTTGCCTGCAGGCCAGCTCGATGTGTACACATTTGCATACCTGTGACAGAAGGCTCTGGCTCTGAGCTCCCCAAGGGCACCACATGAGCCATGGTATGCACTTCTACACAGACACCCAAGGGCACCACACAGGCCACAGGATGCACCTCCAGGGCACCACGCAGGCCACAGGACACACTTCCATACAGACACCAGCCAGGCACCACACAGGGCATGGGACACACCTCCACACAGACACCCAAGGGCACCATGCAGGCCACGGGTTGCACCTCCACACAGACACCGTGCCCACACAGACACTGGTTGGGCACCACACAGGCCACAGGACACACCTCCACATAGACACCGATTGGGCACCACACAGGCCACAGGACGCACCTCCACACAGACACCCGAGGGCACCACACAGGCCACGGAACTCACCTCCACCATCTCCACCTGACACTGGTGGGCATAGCTGCTACTTTCTTATCACTCCTAAGGACAAGCAGGCCTCAGCCACCCAAGTCAGTTTTCATGAACTATATCACCTACCTTGGTCAATGACCCAGAGGGTGAGGCTATTATTGGGGTCCTTAAGAGACTTCCGAGGCACTTCTTTAATCAGGAGGGTCAGGGCATTGTCTCGGCCTTGGCTGGAAACCCCCACCTCAGTCAGTAGCTCTAAGAGGTTACTGATGAGGACCTTCAGCTCCCGGGTAGGATCTGGTAACAGGAAAACATGAGTGGGTGGGCTTCAGAATGGTCTAGCCTTATTTGACCCTGAACTTCCCCAGTGAGCCAGGGAGATACAAGGGAGGAGAAGCCTGCATCCTGGACTCTGGACTGAGTTGCAGCCTTCCAAGTACCTTGGCTGCTGAGAATCCAGAGTAAAACACTGTCACCAAGCCATATCCCTGAATAACCTGCAGCTGCAAGTCTGGCCCCAAAAGAAATGGCCTGGCTGATTCAGCCCCACTCCTTCCATGATAGCCACAACTGAGGACCACAGACCTGCTTCCACTCACCCACAATGATGGCGCCCTCTTTGCCTCGGAAGCCTTTCTTGATGCCTTCCTTGAGGGCATCAAACATAACCTGCAGCAGGTGGCAGGCAGCCAGGGACACAGCCTGGTTTTCCACACCCAGGATGGAGACCAATCGCCGAGTACCCAGCACACTCAGGGTTGCCACTGTCTGGGGTGGGAGAGAAGTGGACAGAAAATCCCGATTGAATAGCAGCCACAGAGATCCCAACTCTGAGTCAGAGAGCACAGAGAGGTGAGAGAACATTTGGGTGGAAGGACTAGCTCCAGGTGAAAACAAAACAAACGTATCTGGTGGTGGGACCCAGGGTAACCAGGGATAATTCTTTTGGAAAGCCTTCCTAAAAAAGACATTCCAGAGGCGTGTCCCACCACCTCTCCTTGGCTCCAGAGCAGACACAAAACACAGCTACTACAACTTATATCTCCACATGAAGGAAAAACATAAACCTGGGCAAAGCTAACTGACTATTAGACATCTGAGCCTATTCCTCTCCAGTCCAAACCCTGAATTTCTGGCTACATTCTGGGGATACGAATGTGCATGGAATGGGCCTACAAGACATTTCCACCCCATTCTTAAGCTGGAGAACTCCAGAAGGTTTATTTGGGTCTATCCCAGTTCACACTGGGATGGTTGGAGGTGACAATTCATAGGGATTTACCCTGGTGACCAAAAAATATAGACCAAGCTTGGCCTAAAGAAATTTCATCAACCATTTCGCAGTTCCCCCCTGACCTAGGAAATGTGGACTCCTCTAAAAGCAACCAGTGTCAAGCCCCTGCCCCAGGAGCCAGCCAGCTCAGGTGAGAGCTGCTGGTGTGGACTTCACCCATACTGGCCAAGACCAGGACTCTTCTTGCTGAACTGTCTATGCTGAGCCACCAAAGGCCATGCTGAGAACCACGTCAGGGTCAAGCCCTACATATCAGGTCACTGTCTTTTTTTTTTTTTTTGAGAAAGAGGATGCTCACTTTGTTACCCTCCGTAGAGCACTGTCGTGTCATAGCTCACAGCAACCTCCAACTCCTGGGCTCAAGCGATCCCCTTGCCTCAGCCTCCCAAGTAGCTGGAACTACAGGCTCCCACCACAACACCCGGCTATTTTAGAGATGGGGTCTTGCTCTTGCTCACGATGGTCTTGAACTCCTAAGCTCAAGCAATCCAATGTCTAGGCCTCCCTTAGTGTTAGGATTACAGGCTATCCCTGGCCCTCAGGTCACTATCTTGATGCCATGGGTGACATCGCCCACTATGAGGATCCCCTCCAGAGGAAATGTTACTGTGATCTTTAGAGCAAGGACAAGTGCCCTTTTCTGGGTAGCAAGCTTGCTTGTACCATGTAGACACTGCATGAGTCAGTGACTGAGTATCTCTGTGAGCGTCAGAAAAACCAGGGAACACTGTGAGCCTGCCCAAAGAGAGTGCTCAGGGCACTTGAGGGCTGTTTTTGCCCTTTCTGACCCGACTTCATCCTAATTGACAGTCTTTTTTCTACCATTTTTATTTTTCCTCCCTTGTTACATGTATCCTCTGCCTTAGGTTCTTTCTGGAATAAAATGAGAGGTAGAGGGTGGCTGGAAGGGTAAATGGATGAAAGTATAAATGGATGGACAGACAGACAGACTGAAGCAATAACTAGGCTCTCCACCCCACCTACCCGTGACTGGTGCTCTGAGCAAATGCCAACCAGGGTGCGTAGAGCTGCCAGCATGAGGTCAGTCTCTCCTGTATCCAGTAGGCGTTGCAGGAGCTGAACTCCATTGCTCCGGAAGATCTTCTCAGCCCCAGCATCCTCTCGGGCCAACACCACCAGGTTCTGAGAAGCCTGTGTCAGGGAAGTACATTACAATGTTGACAATGCACACGCCATGGGCAAGTAGAGGCCTGAGCTCTGGATCTGTGATCCTGACCCTGCTCTCAGAATTGATGGTTAGAGTAAATGACTCCCAAATAGATCCCAAGGGGCAAGGAATCACCTCTGGCCAAAAAGGCACTATGTGAACACTGGTTCCCTCAGTTTACACTAAGGGCCCAAGCCCTCAGAGCTCCCACCCAAGCCCCACCAGCCCAGATGCACAATTGTAGAAGTATCACGTGGCAGACCAGGGAGGCAGGGGCTTCTAGGGCCAATACAAGTGAACAGAGAGAGTGCCAAGGACAGGCAGCTCTGGGAGAGTTCAGCCCCCACTGGCACAGTCCACGGCCCATACCTTTTGCTTTTTCTCAGTGCCTTTCTCTTCTGGATCCAACAGTATTTTAAACATCTGTTCCACTTTAGCATCTGTTGAGGACATGTATCGTACCTATGACAAACCATCAAACCATTGAAACAAGTCACCTCTCTTAGCCAGAGACATCACACTCCCTACTTGTTTTCTCTAGGGCCAGCTCCTGTCTCCAGGAGCACAGTGAGGAAATCTAGGCTCAGGGCTAGCAGCAAGCTGCCCTGGGCAGGAAGAGACTCACCTGCCAGCTCCTCCTAAGTTTCTTGCAGCTATTTTCCTCTCTGATCTACTCCCTGCTTGGGCAGTAGGAGCAGCAATGATAATGACAGTAGTGCCTTTCAGAAAGGGAGGCATCCTGTTAGCCAGGAGGCAACTTACGGTATTCCCAGGATGCCACCTACATCGTGGCTGCATGAAATGTCCTGCCCATGGCATGGGACTTAGCGTTTATACCTCCTGCAAGGGAGCTGGCAAGTTGTGAAGTAGTTGCTAACACTTCCTTTACCTCCAGAATTCTCTTCTTGACAGTGTCTGAAGATGATTTGAATGGGAAAAATCTCTCCTACACCCCAGGGTCCTGACCACAGCTGATGACCTAGCATGCATAGCACTTCCTGTCCCCTCATACATCACTGGCAGAGATGAATAATCAGTCATGGCATGATTGCCTGCTAAGCCCAGGCAATCTATTTCTTTTTTCTTTTCTATTTATTTATTTTTTGAGACAGAGCCTCAAGCTGTTGCTCTGGGTAGAGTGCCGTGGCATCACAGCTCATAGCAACCTCCAACTCCTGGGCTCAAGCAAGTCTCCTGTCTCCGCCTCCCAAGTAGCTGGGACTACAGGCGCCCGCCACAACGCCTGGCTATTTTTTGGTTGCAGCCATCATTGTTGTTTGGCAGGCCCGGGCTGGATTCAAACCCACCAGCTCAGTTGTATGTGGCTGGTACCTTAGCCTCTTGAGCCACAGGCACCGAGCCGGCAATCTATTTCTGAATCTTCCTCAACACAGGGCTCTAGGCAGCCATTGCCAATCAAAGTTGGCACTGAGAGGAAAATTATTTGCTTTCCCAGGTTTCAACAGTTCAATAAGGTATTTGACATCATATTATTTGCTTCCACTACATTAGCATTTTAACAACAAATTATCTGGTTAATTCAAGCTTACTTACAGTTCATGATAGTCTTTAGATTCTTCTCTTCTAAAAGCACATTTTTTAAATTTTTGAGACAGAGTCTCACTATGTTGCCCTCAGTAGAGTACTGTGGCGTCACAGCTCACAGCAACCTCCAACTCTTGGACTTAAGTGATTCTCTTGCCTCAGTCTCCCAAGTAGCTGGGACTATCGGCACCCACCACAATGCCCAGCTATTTTTTTTTTGTTGCAGTTGATTACCTGACATCCTTGGTGTATGTGCCTTGCACCGTAACCACTGTGCTACAGGTGCTGAGCCAAAAAAGCACATATTATATAATATCCCTTTTTTGTTGTTATTGTTTTTAGAGAGAATCTCACTCTGTCATCCTGGGTAGAGTGCTATGGCATCAGCCTAACCCTGAGCAACCTCAAACTCTTGAGTTTAAGCAATGCTCTTGCCTCAGCTTCCCAAGTAGCTGAAACTACAGGTACCTGCCACAATGCCTGGCTGATTTTTCTATTTTTAGTAGAAACAGGGTCTCATTCTTGCTCAGGCTGGTCTCGAAGTCCTGAGCTCAGGTGACTCTCCTGCCTCAGCCTCCCAGAGTGCCAGGATTACAGGGGTGAGCCACACCCAGACTATAATATTGCTTTATTAACAAAAATATTAACAGATGAAGCAGTGTCCTTTGAAAAGCCCCCTCAATCCCATTCTTTTACCCAGGGGTTACAATGTTATCATTTTAATGGGTATCTTTTAAGATAACTTACTTTATATTTACAAACCCAAGTGTATCTACAGAAAAAGCATAGCATTGTTTTGCTCTGTAGTGGATCACTTTAACATGAATGGCATCATACTATTGCATATTTTGCTTATTTCACTCCACATGTGTCAGACAGCTTTCCATGTCAACACATGTGGAAGTACTTATTCTCATAACTACAGTGCAAAGGTCCATAATAAGGATATCACCCAGTTTATTTAGCCATTCCCCTATGGCTAGGCATTTAGATAAGTTCCAAGTTTTCCTTACTACAAGCAAGGCTGAAATAAACATACACATGCCTATGTGTGCACATTGACAAGGTTCCTCTAGGGGAAACAGCAAGAAGTAAAGCACATCACAGAATGTGCTCATTTAAAATTTCTTTTTTGGCACTGTGGGAGGCCGAGGTGGGTGAGTTGCCTGAGCTCAGGAGTTCGAGACCAACCAGCCTGAACCAGAGCAAGACCCCGTCTCTAAAACTAGCCGGGTGTTATGGTGGGCACCTATAGTACCGGCTACTCAGGAGGCTAAGACAAGAGGATCACTTGAGCCCAGAGTTGGAAGTTGCTATGAGCTATGATGCCATGACACTTTACCCAGGGTGACAGAGTGAGGCTCTGTCTCAAAAAAATAAATAAATAGGGGGCAGGACACAATTATAAGAGGTACTTTACCTAACAAACGTGAACAATGTAAACTAATTCTTTGTACCCTCAATTAACCTGAAGCAATTAAAAAAAATCTTTTAAAATTTCTGGGGATTTTTTTGTTTGTTTTTTCTTTTTGAGAGAAAGTCTGACTCTGTTGCCCCAGGGTAGAGTGCCCTAGAGTTACAGGTACCCATCATATCACCCAGCTAATTTTTCTATTTTTAGTAAAGATGTGGTCTCACTCTTGCCCAGGCTGGTCTTGAACTCCCAAGCTCAAGCAATCCACCCACCTCAGCCTCCAAGAGTGCTGGGATTACACATGTGAGCCACTGCACCTGGCCTCAAATTTCTTTTTCTTTTTTTGAGACTGGGTCTCTCCCTATCAGGCAGGCTGGAGTGCAGTGGCCTCATCATACCTCTCTGCAACTTCAAACTCCTGGCCTCAAGCAATCCTTCTGCCTCAGCTCCCAAAGTACTAGGATTACAAGTGTGAGCCATCAGGCTACGCTGGCCCTAAAATTAATAGATATGCTAAACCACTCTCAAAAGAGCTGTACCAGTTTATACTCCCTCTAGCAGTCAGAGCCCATGACCCCCCAACTGAAGTATCTTCCTCTTCCCTCACAAAGTGTGTAACTTTTAAATGTTTGCCAAACAGGCCACCAAAAACACAGTACCATGACATCATTTTAATTTCCTTTTCCCTAACCACAGAAAAGGCTGAACATCATTCTATATGTTCATTTGCTGTTAGTATCCTCTCTAGAGAGTATTCCTCTCTAGAGAAATGTGTCTTCACTCTTGCAGATACCTTTACCACTAGTCAATTCCTCCATCTCTCTGTCACTCACATACCTTCTCCTGGATTTGGCCCCCAATGTTCCACAGGGCCTCCTGGAAAACTTCGTTCTCGGGCTCCAGCCTCACACATCTCTGCAGGTCAAGGACAGCCTGGTCTAGGTGGCCCAGCTTCTCTAGGGCTTGGCTCCGTCGATAAAGTGCTTTGACATCCCCACCGTTCTTTTCAATGGCTGAGCATAAACAGGAGCTCTGTCAGCACCCATGAGGCCACCGTCTCCAGGCAAGAGCAGTAGGGAAAGATCTCGAGGGCCAGAGGAAGGTGGGGGGATCAGTGTGGGGCTCGGTACTTCAGCCTCAGAAAAGGTGAGGGAAGCTGCAGAAAAGGAAACACCCGAGGAAGTGGGAAAGAAAGAAGGCAGATGTGTTTCCTGGGCCAGCGGAGGAGAAGAATGTGATGGTGCACTGGTCTGAGAGTACTTGCGCACACTAGAAGCCCCACAGAAGTCCCACATCTCCAAACCAGGGTCCACGTTCCCCTACCTTTGGTTGCCTCAGTTTCCGCTTTCTTATAATCTTCCTGTAAGAGAAAGAATAGAGCCTGAGAAGATTACAGCCCTCTTTCCGGGGCACTAACCAAAGCAACAGGGGTACTCTTGTTCTGCAGGGTCGTCAGAACACCCATCACCCTGATACCCAAAAGACATCTGACAAGTGAGAGTGACCTGGGGAAATGAATGCCGGCCTGGGACAAGCATCCGCTGAGACAGACAAACCCTCACCAGCTTCAGGTGGCAGGCGGCTCGGTTTCGGTGCAAAACGGCTTGGTCCTGGGCCGTCGCGCCTAGACCCAGGGCCTGGGTGTAGGCCGCCAGGGCGCCCTCGTAGTCTCCACATTTGAACAGCTCGTTGCCCTCCTTCCGCAGCTGCTCCACGGAGCTGGCCTATGGGGAGAGCAGGTGGAAACGTGGGTGGTGGGCTCAGGGCAGAAGCGGGCACTGGGGGGAGAAGGGAGCGGGATCGGGAACTAAGAATGCGGGAGGAGGCCGGGGAATAGTCGGAGCAGCTGCGAAGACGTGATGTCGTGGGCATGGGCCGGGGTTCAAGGTCTCTAGACCACGCACACTCATCACGCAGCAGAAGTCCAGTGCCCGCGCAGACTTAGGGTCTGCGGCAGGTGGGTCTCGGCTCCGGAGGTTGTGGTGGGCTGCCTTGCCCAGTCTTGCGTCAGAGTACGTCAGAGAGAGGCGGAGCAAACGAGAGCGCGGTCCCTGCGGGACTTGGACGCTCGGCCCCAATGCGCAGGCGCCGAGAAGCCCCGGGCGCACCTAGTCTGTTCCTGTCAAACCGGGAGCGCTAGCTGGAGGTCTGGGAGAGAGGCCAGCGGCTCCGCCCCCCGCCCAGGCCCCCATCAGGGCCACAAGCAGCAGGCTGTAGAGGCCTGGCGCTAGGAGCGGGCCTGGGCCCTTGTGGAAGCGGGAAGATTGTCAGAATTCTGGCCCCATCCGCTCTCTGGTTGAGCCGATATCTGGGATGCAGAACCTCTTAGAGTCGGGGAAAGGGTTGGGACCCACTCCCATGTGCATATACATTTAGGGGCTCACAGGTACTTTGAAGCCACCCGAGGACACTCGGGATTAAACCCCTGGACTACACGAGTTTCTGGATATTGACAACGCCCGCCCCTCTGCGAGTGTACAAAGGCTCCACGCTACCCGCTTTCACGGCCCACTTTAGTTTTCGTCTGCAATCATGATTTACGGGAGTTTCTGTTGGCCGCCAGTCCCTCCACTAGTCTGTAAACAAGCCTCCCACCCTGTCGGTTCCCGGCCCGGGCTGCAGCTCTCACTGAGGACGGGCGGAGGCGGAAGGGCAAACAGGCAGATCCAGGGCAGGGGTCCACATTCCGCCCGCGCAGAAGGAGCCGCTGCAGCCCGCAGGTGGCAGTCTTGGGCTGCCTCCGGCTGTCAGGGAGCCCGGGACACAAAAAACTGGGTTCGAGGCAGCATAAGGGAGGGCCAATGCTGAAGAAAGGCAAGGGGGCTGGAGACGAGCAGGAGGGGTCTGCCGACAGTCCACTCCTAGAGAGTAAGAGGGGTCAGGCCCATCCAGAAGTGCAGCTCCCGGGAGTAGCTCCTGTCACCGGGGAGGCCCCTCCCGCAGAAGGAAGAGCTGCACCCGAAAGAAGGGAGGGTTGGCCAGTGATAGGGTGGAAAAGCTCAGCAGGCCTCGAGCTGGGAGAAACAAAGAATTTCTCTAGGGCAAGATTAGGATATAAAAGTATAGGACTTATTTTACTTTATTTTATTTATTTATTTATTTATTTATTTATTTATTTATTTAGAGATGGAGTCTCACTTTGGTAGCCCCTGTAGAGTACTGTATTGTCACAGCTCACAGCAACCTCAAACTCTTGGATTTAAGCAATTCTCTTGCCTCAGACTCCCAAGTAAACTGGCACCCACAATGCCCAGCTATTTCTTGATTTTTTTTTTTATTTTCCTTTTTTTTAATTTAGCATTTCATTTCAGAAGTTTTTAATATAAGAACCATGTACAAATTTGACATACAACATTTCAGAAAGTGAACATACAGAAGAGAAACATAACAAAGATGACAGACTAGGAGATCTCTCACTCATATCCCCATGCATTTTATGACAGTCACGCCCAAGCAAAGAAGCCTTTATGGGAGTTAGGGGACTTATGTGTTTTTGAAATCCTGGTGGAGACCAAGATTGAAGAGTATGATTTTGAGAAAGCTGGACCATGACCCATTAGCAGATTTTCCAGTGATAGTCCCGGCAACAGAATAAAAAATGAGCACATTTCACTGTAGATATAGCTATATATAACTTATATTGTTGCAGGAAAATAACAAATTAAAACTGACAGACACTTATACCAAAAATACAGAGGAAGGAACATTTAATTGCTGGTGATAACTCAGGTGTCTCCAGGCATAAAATGCTGAGTTCTGGTGCACAGTTCTCTTGAAACTCTCTTATATATTTTCTTCTTCAGTTCAATATTAGCTACATAGTTATGGTTACAGATGTTAGATCAAAGGAAAGTCTTTAATTAGTGAGAAAAAAGTCACAAAGAGTACAAAGAGTTAATGATTATATTTCTCAAGCAATCAGGGTGTTTTATTAGTTACAGAGTCTTTCTTTTCTTTTCTTTTCAAGGTTTAGCTCAGTGTAAAGTTTGTTCTTATCTTTTGGAGAGGAGTTCTTCTACAGCTGCCTGCTGCTTTTTCAGGATCATTAAGAAGTATAAGATTTATTTCTCCTTCCTCATTTCCTCCTTTAAGACCCCATCAGTCAGGAATGAGGTCACATCTCATTCATTATTGGTATCCATGGCTACTTGATAATTATCATTGAGCCATGAACACTTTACCTGGTTCTCTTTTTTTGTGTGTGTGTGTGTGGTTTTTGGCTAGGGCTGGGTTTGAACCTGCCACCTCCAGCACATGGGACCAGCACCCTACTCCTTTGAGCCATATGTGCTGCCCTGCCTGCATTCTCTTTTATCACAATTGCAGAGACTATGCTTTTGAGAAATTGAACAAAGGTAGGTAACAAGCAAGGCAAAAGCAAACATCCTCCAATTATAAAAAGGTAACTTATAATCACAGTTTTAAATCTTCTTAGTTTGGTAAACCATTTACTAAATAAAGAATCTGGGTTAAACCTATTCACACTTGTTTAGGTACTTAAGTTATTTTAGTTACCTTTTAAGTTATATCTTCAATTACTTGTCCTTCATCAATCTGTAAGCAACAACAGTTAGTTAAATTGAAATTTCCACCTTTCCTCCTCCCACAATCCCTTGAGCTCTTTCTTACAACTTGGGCCGGCATAATGGCTCCCATAAAGAAGGGTGGTGAGAAGAAGGGACAGTTTGCCATCAACAAAGTGGTGACTCAAGAACACCATCAACATTCACAGGCACATCCATGGAGAGGAATTTAAGAAGCATGTCCCTCCGGCACTCAGAGAGATCTGGAAATTTGCCATGAAAGGGATGGGGGCTCCAGATGTGCACATTCATAACCCACTCAACAAAGCTGTCTGGGCCAAAGGCATAAGGAATGTCCCATACTGTATTCATGTATGATTGTCCAGAAAACGTAATGAAGATGAAAATTCACCAAACATTTCACATGAAGGCTATAACCCAACTATACCACAAGACTATGAGGAAAGGACCAAGGAAGGGGAAGGGGGGGGGGAGGTGTGGGGGGAGGGCGGGTGATGGGTTGGGCCACATCTATGTGCATATTTTTATCTATAATTAAAAAAAAAAAAACTAAAAATCATAGTAGTAGATGATGGCAAGCATAAAAATTTATTATTCATGCTTTGTTGGTGGGAATGTAAAATAGTGTCATCGCTCTAAAAAAATAATTGGGAAGTTTCTTAAAGAAACTAAACAAGCACATTTATTCCAAAGAAATGAATACTTATGTTCATACAAAACCTCTACACAAATGTTCATAGAAGCTTATCTGTTTGCAAGAGCCAATAAGGAAATGAGCCAGATGTGCTTTCAGTGGGTGCATAGTTAAGCAAATGGTGATACAATGGCTACTAGTAGGCAGTAAAAGAAAAAAATGTATGGATAAACACAACAACCTGCAGGATCTCCAGAAAATTATCCCAGTGACAAAAGTTTATAAACTGAATGATTCTACTTATAAAATGCTTCCTGAAGTGACAAAGGTACAGAAATAGAAAACAGATTAGCGGTTGCCCAAGGTTAAAGAAGGAGTAGGGGCCAGAAGGAAGTCGGTGTGGCCATAGAAGTGTAACACAGGGATCCTTGTGGTAATGGAAATGGAAATGTCTTAATTGATGTGTCCCCAACCCCTGGGCCCTAACTGGTTTGGGCCTGCAGGAACTAGGCCACACAACAGGAGGCGATGGGCCTTTGAGAGATTCCTATGTCACTGTCTGCCATCATCCCCAGATGGGACCGTCTAGTTGCAGGAAAATAAGCTTAGGGCTCCCACGGATTCTGCATTGTGGTGAGTTATACAATTATATTATTTTTCATTATTTTAAAAATAATAGAAATAATCGAAGAAAGGAGAAAGAGGATTGCTGTGCTCTTACTTACAGGACACAAGGTAGGGGTGTATAGCACACCTTTTGGGTGCAAAACACAATTACAAGAGGGACTCTACCTAACAAATTCAAATATTATGACCTGGTTGTTTTTCCCCTCACAATAACCTGAAATTTAAAAAAAAAAAAATAGTATAAAAAATAATAGAAATAAAATGCACAATAAATCATCTTGAAACTACACACCTATACCTCTTGACACCCCCCTGACCCCATTCTTGGAAAAATTATCTTCCATGAAACTGGTTGCTGGTACCAGAAAGGTTGGGGAAAGCTTAACTGTAGCAGTGCCAATATACTGGTTTTGTACTGTAGTATAGCTTTATAAGATGTTAACATTAGGGAAACTGGATAATGTGTGCATGAATTTACTGCATGTAAATGTACAATTACCTCAACATAAACAGCTTTACTGAAAAATGCATATATGTAAAGCTTTTCATAATAAAACCCTGACAATACTATCCAACAAAAAGCTTTGAATAGGAAAATTATAGATTAATCTCATTCGTGAATATAGATGTAAAACCCTAGGTAAAAATACTCTCAATTCTAATTCTAAAGAACAGTAAGGTAATTAATTGTTATCTTAGATAGGATTTATTTAATGACTATAAAGATCTTGATATTAGGGTATTTATTAAGCAAGATCATAACATTATAGGCTAAAAAATATGTCATCCCAACAGCTTCCAAAGACGCATTCAACAAAATACAATATCATTGCTCATTTTAAAAGATTATGGTAGAGATTATTGTTCATCTAATATTCATATGCTCTTTAATATTTTCCAATCCCATGATTCTATGACTAATTCTCACCAACTGAACATGGAAGGAGGAAGTTGAGATCAATTGTAACCTCTTGATATTCAATCTCATTCAAATGGCTGAAAGGAAAAAAATTAGAGCTGATAGAATTGGAATTTGAGAGTAGCCTGCATCCCTGGGGCACTATCTAGGACGAGAAATTCAGTGTGACCTATCTCATAATATGTCATGAGCAAGGGATAAACATTTATTAATGTTAAACCCTAGAGATTTCAGAGTGTTTTTGTTATTGCAGCATATCCTTGTGTTATCCTCACTAATATAAGTGTTATAACTATTCTGAATCAAAAGACAGATCATACCAGTATTTGTTTTTTAATTGAAATTCCACAGAACCAAATTTCCATAGGAAAATGGCACACTGCATACCTCATTTCCTTTTCATTAATTTCTAATGCATATTTGCATATTAAAGGTTCCAAGAAGTTCTATAGAAATCTCCATAACTTTGTTGAACTCAACATTTCACAAACTTATCTCACAACAGTAACCTTTTTAATTAGAGAAGCATCTATCTATTCACCAATGTATTTGTATTGTACAGAATAAGTTGAATAAGGCACTAGAAGCATTTTCATAAGATTAAGAAAATATACCAAAATATTCCCTGTTTTTCTGCACTAAGGTTTGTGTACAAAAACTTATCACAACTTTATTTATAATATAAAACTAACAATAAATGTATGTGAAAGTATAAATATACTTAAGCAAATTATGTATGCAAACATACTTTAAAAATTGTTTTCAAATAGCATTGAATGCCTAGAAAATCCATACATTACTAGACTGAGAAAGTAGGATATAAAACTATGCAGATCGCATAGGCCTAGTTAATATACATGTGTACTTACACCTACAAAGAAAGAAACCAAAATATTAACAGTAGTTATTTATCTCTGGAAGCTAGGCATTCTGAGCAATTTTTCCCATACTTTTTAATACTTTAGAGATAATAAACACTGTTTTTTTAAAAAAGAAGTAGAAATAGAACAGTTTCTTCCTTACAAAATTTCTGCTTTGTCCTTCAGCTAGCACATCATTATTAATAATAATGCTTATTGAGCAGGAATAATCTCCTTTCATCATGAAATGTCTCATATTCATGCAAAATAATCTTAATACTTATTATTTTAATAAGAAAAATGTGTTCAGGTTGAACAGTTTTTATAGAATACTTGATGTGAGTATGTAAAGGAGAACTTGACTTTGTAAAAACTGTACTATACACCAAAAACTTACAACCATCAAAAACTTTGGCAGCCAGCAGCCAAAGCAAGAGAGGCCTAAAGAGCAGAGAGTCCACCCTGTGAGTATAGCCTAGAAATAGGTAGCAATGTGGTCTGATAGATTCCCACCATCACCACCGTCCACAGCACACACACACACTCATACCTTGTAATGCAAGTTTTTTTATAAGGCCCTTCTTGTTTTTTTGTTCTATGACTTCTTTAAAGTCCGCAGGTGCCCATTTCCTCCTTCTAGGATCTTCTCCATCTAAAATTCCTCTGCTAAAATAAATACCTGAGAACATTTTCCTGTATCATTTCCAAAGGCAAATTTATGGCCAATGATAGCTTTGCTAAGAGTTCATTTACTATTTCCTCATCTTCATTGTAGTCAGCTTCCAGGCATATTGCAATTCTGAGAGCCACTTTGCAGACACATGCTACCTCTTTAAGTGACATTTCCACCATAGCCTCCAGATCATTGTTTTTTTCTTTTCTCTCTTGTGTTCTTCAATTTTGCCTTAAGTTTTATTTGAACTTTACAACTCCAAGATGTAACATCGCAACTTGTGTTTGGATATATGAAGGCTGTCCGAACAGTATCAGACAGCCAAGTAATATGAAAAATAGTACTAGCAATGGCTGGATACTTCCCAGATATCTCTCATACATTGCCTTAAAGACTTTGTGAACAATAAACTTATAACACCTTAGAATTGGACAACTTAATAAAATCTTATAACTTACACCATTCCCATATTCTGTTCTTTTCCACATATATTATTTTCAAAGAGTTATAAATTAGTGTGTTCAAGATACAACATCATGTCATCTAGTGATCTTTTTTCTTTGGCTTCTAAAAGAAAGAAAAAACATACCTCAGAGCATGCACTTCCATTTCAAACTTCTAAAAAATATTTTCTGTAATAAATACAAGGAAATAGTCATTTCATGATCCATTTCTTTGGATCATAGTATAACATAGAGAGGAAGATACAGCTTTTTGTCCAATCTAAGTTCAAATCTTAGCTCTACCGAGTATTTTCGATAAACTGTGTAACTGTATTCTTTACCTTCTCTAAACCTCTATTTCTTTTCTTCAATGGAAGTATGAAAGTGGCTGCCTAATGGGTTGTAATGATGAATAAATAACATTAATTAAATGTGCTATGTAAGTGTTCATCATTGTTAAATTTTTTTCCAATTATTTTTATTTAACTTTCCTCTATTATCACTAAAAATACGACTCCATTATGCATAACAGAGGCCAATGGAAGCTTACATAGCAAAGAGTAGAAAAAATTTTCTTCATTGTAAGTTATAAAAAACACATTAGGCTGGGGTGGCACCTGTGGCTCAATGGAGTAGGGCGCCAGCCCCATATGCAGGAGGTGGTGGGTTCAAACCCAGCCTTGACCAAAAACTGCAAAAGAAAAAAATTAGGTTTTTAATTTTAAATTGTCTGTTGACCTTTCTAAATCTTAGACTGGAGGCAACCATTTTCCTCTTTTTAAAGGTAATTTATGACATTGCTAGTATGAGGTTGATATTTTCTTAACCCATTTTCAATGACTTCCATAATAGAATACTTGTATATGGCATATATATATATATATATATATATATATACTCACACACCTATATACATATACATACACACATACACATACATGTAGGCTGTAGAGATATACATATGTGTATATGCATCTATTACACTTAATATATACACATATACACATATATACACATACCGTATATACTCGAGTATAAGCCGAGTTTTTTCGGCACAAAATTTGTGCCAAGTTCGGGTTTTTTGACACAAATTTTGTGCCAAAAAAACTCGGCTTATACTCGAGTATATACGGTACATATCTTCAGCCTGCATGTATATGTGTGTATATATACATGTATATATGTGTGGATGGATAGAAAAAGTATCATAGACTCTTTTCCCTTGTTATTATTAACTACTAAAAGTCTATTCTGCACAATTATACATATTGATAAGTTGAGTGCTTTTTGAATTATTGACAACAATTTCTTAATATGATCTCATTTTGGTTAGGTGCTAAGGATAGATAAATAAAGTTCATCATTATAGGAGATAATATACATCCAAGAAAACAAGCACGTTATAGAAAATCATAAAATACACTCCAAAGGCACAGAATTTTATATGTATATTATCTTTTTAAATATATTTTTTCTCTGTCAATTTCTGTTAAAATAATATGCCCATAGTTTTCTCCTAGGAAATTAAGTTCTATTTTCCTCTTTCAAGCTTTCAGGTACCAGTTTTAATTGACCATTATTTTAGCTAGATAGTAGCCTCCACTTTGAAGCTAAGAAATGTTGTTGGGCATGGAGTGAGGTGCTTTTTGAAACATGCTCACAGCCACATTGCTTATTTTCATAGCTTGTTGTGGAGGAAAGAATGAAGGCAGTTAACTACCTACTACAATATCAGTAGAATTATTACTGAAATGAATCTATTTTGACTTTTGTTCACATTCCATCTGCTCTAGTAACTGGGGTGAGTTCACAGGTTCACAATGAGCCATGTTTCACTTACATCCTCAGGAACATCTGCAGTTTGGAATACTTGGTAGTAATGCACTCCCATGTGGAAATCCAAAGAGAGTGAAGGATTTTTTAAAGATGGTGCCATGACCTAGATCACATGGTGGGGCTGCTATACCTGGGTAGCCCCAGAACTGACCATATCATTGTAGAATTGCCCTCTAGCCAAAGCATGGTGTGTTCCCAATATAGGTGAAATCAACTAAAATATATGTCAAGAACAACCCTGAAAAGGTAATAAGCCACAAAAGTCTACCATCTCAGAAGACCACAAAGAGAAAAAATATGTATTACCACCACAAATAGAGAAGAGTATTACCCCTTTGTCTTAAAGATGAGGTGGAAATCCAGGAAGAGTACATCTGGCAGGGATGAACTACATTTCCAGGCTGACATCTACATGCAAAACTCTGTTTTTAGGAACTAATGATGCATTCCTTTCTCTTCTACTGCTTCCTAGTCACAAGAACCATCAGAAGTGAAATGAAAGGAATTGTGCCTACACTAGAGATAACCAATGAATTGAGCAATCTTGACTGAGCAACCACCCCTCAAGAGGTGCTTTAACTCAGCCTCCTTGGCTTATTCCACTCATCTTTTTGATTTCTTAGTTGTGCTGAATTCAGTCCTTAAAATCTTTTTTTGCAATGTATTCATAGCTCAGTTTGATGTTTATTCAATCCAAGAGATTTGTTTTTGCTTTTGTTTTTTTTGGCTTCATTTCAGAGTTTTAAGTATTGTCTATTCACAAGATGAAAATTCCCAAAATTTTATCTTTAGCTCAGAGCTCTTGCTTTAAATATAACTTTACCTACTTAACATCATCATTTAGATATCCAATAAGCATCTCAAGCTTACCATATCCCAAACAGATTTTTTGATTTCCTTACCCCAGCCTACCTGTCTTCCATATTTCATTAATTTCCATTCTTATTCTGACATTTACTCAGCCCCAAATTCTTGGTTTCATCTTTGAGTCCCCTATTTTTCTCAATAAATCCTTTAGCAAATGTGTTCATGTTTTACATGTGCCCCAAATCCAACCACCTCTCAATGTTTCTGCCAGCTTGGCCTATGCCACCGCCACCTCTTTCTTGAATAGTTGTACTTAGCATCCCAACTGATGCCATTAGCTCCATGCCTGCCTCCCTACTGAATACATACAACCAGAGTCACACCGTGAAAACCATTCATCAACCCAAAACCCATCAAAGGCTCTCCATGTTATTTGGGTGAAATCCCAACTGTGTGCCAGAGCATTAAGAAAACTTCTGAGATCTGGACTCCTCCTGGACCTTTGCCCTCCTCTCCTGCTTTCTACAAGCTCACTTTGTCCCACCCACTCTAGCCCCCTTGTTCTTCCTCATTTACTGCAAGCTCACTCTTGCTTTGGGGTCCTTGGACTTGTTAGTCCTTCTGTATAAAACAGTCTTCCACCATCCCCAAATTCCCTTTGTTTCCTGAGTTAGATCACATCATGTGAAGAGAACACTGCTGAGGGTAGATATCATAGTGACTGTGGGAAAATGTAGGGCTAGTTTTCAGCACCAGTAATAGCCATTGCATGCCCAAAGGCCACATAGAATCAACATCATCAGTAGATTAAAGAAGAATAGAGACACCTCTAGAAACAATAAATTGGAAAAGACACTTTAACCAGAGACCAGTTTCATCTGAGACCTCCTTCCAGGTGAGTCTACATAAGATCTCTATAAACTCAGACTCCACATTGTTAACTTTCAACAGTAAGAAGAGAGAGTCCCAATGGGTATTTTTATAAACGTAACTAAGTTACCCAAACAAATCTATTGGAATAGGAAAGACTGAGACATAATTCAAATTAAAATTCCCTACCCTTTTTTTAAAATAAGATGGTTGGGGGCAGGGGTGTGAAAGTTGGGGTATAGAGTATAAGGGTGGGAAACAGGAAGGATAGGGGTATAATTATGAAACTTTAAAAAGTAAAATTCTAAGATGTTAAAAAACAAAAACTAGCTTCTGCCAAGATTCTCCTTCCTTCCTATGGATCTCTACACAGACATCATCCCTCAAAGGGGCTTTCTGTGGTCAGTCCCTATATCTTTTTTTATTGCTTTATGTCTCATCAGAGTACTTATCACCATCAGATATATTTGTGTTTTTTGGTTATATTTTTATTGTCTTTTATTCCCAACTAGAATTCCCTCTTTCAACACAGGAATTTTGTTTATTACCATTGGCACATGGTGCCCAGAACTTAACACAAAGCCTGGCATATAGAAGATGTCCAATATATATTTTCAATGAACATATAAATACAGTTCCTATCTTTAAGGAACTCACCAGTCAGTAAGGGAAATCAAGTTATGCATAGTCAGCTATAATGCCAACCAACTGGGATTATAGAAATTATAAGGTCACACAGGAGACAAAATGAATCTAACTGGGATGAGAGGAGGGTCAGAGTTTTCTCACACATACATACATTCAGACATACACATGAGTATTTAAATTAGGCTGAAACAGATAAATGAGATTTCAGCAAGAGGAAACATGGAGACCAGCATGGGCACAGGGCATGAACTTGAATGCCTAGAAGTGCTCAGCATGTTCAAGGAACAGAAAATGATCCTGAGTGGCAGCCATCTGGGAACTGAGTATGAGGGGAGGGAAATGAGGCTAGGAAAAAGGATTGAGCCAGATTTTTGAGGGGTTTTGAATGCAATGAAGAGTGATGCTGTTTTATGCAGTCACAAAATATTTGTTAAGAAGCTACTTTAGGCCAGACTCTGTTCAGTGTTGGAGATGCAGAAAATGACATTCTCAGTCCCTGTGCTCAGGAAATACACGGTGGGACATTGGATACACAAATGTGCAGACACAAGAGTGGCATGAAATACTGAGCGTCACAGCAGGTACCCGAGAGTCAACACAATTAAGGAGCGAGGAGGATTCTATAGTGCAGGAAGTTTTCCAGAAAGGTGTTACGGAGGATGGCTGAGTCAAGGACTTTTGATCTAGAGAATACAATGGTGGGCTCTAAATGTTAAGAAGATCTTGTGAAGGTAGGCAATTGATCAGAAAGGGGAATACCTAGAGAAAAAGAGATAATTCTCTTATGGATAAAGATTAAGGAAAGACTAATGAAATTACCTTACATCTGGAAAGATATTTCAATCTGGGCTGGTGAGTACTTACCCTTCCCAGAACTTTCCTAAGGATAAATCAGTTTCGTGTGACTAGAAGGAAAGGCAGGCAGAATCCTTTAACCTGAGAATTACATTTCTCTTTCAGTTAAAACATGTAAGAAATCTAGAAAAGGTCATGTAAAAATTCTCAGGACAAGTGCAGAGAAAGAAAGTAGGATTGCTATTTTCTGTATAATGAAATATGTATTATGTTGACTTATCTTTTAAAGGGGTGTAATTTACATCACAGCACCAGATTTTATGCTGCTCATTACTTGTATATTCTCAATAACTTAATAATAACCAAATAAAAAAATCAACTTGTCACATGCTCTGCTCCCATCCTTCTGCAAATCTTCTTCAAGATTTCAAGATGTTAGTTCTGACAAGTTCAAATCATAATCATGATAATTAGTATTTGACACTTACAGCCTCTTCACCAACAGTACATGTTGTTCATTTGTCAACATATAGCTGCAGTATAGAAAATATTTATCATATATAAGAACCACATTTTGAGTCATTTGGGAATATTTTGATAAGCTAAACATACTGAAGTATGCTTTCACCATTGGATTTTTTTTTTTCTATTCCTATTTTGTTAAGATGTAATTTTATAAGCTAACTTAATTTTCAAATTTCTGCATTCATTGAGTTGAGTCCCTCAGAATTATTCTCTGACTTATGGAAATGGAATCCCCAAATCATCTCACTCACTTTAAAAAATTAAATGTGAATTAATGTACTTCTCATACATACAACTATATGAACACATCATGTGTCAATTTCCTGGTCACTACAAATGACAAATGAAAAAGAACATATCATTGCCCCATGTAACATTCAGTACATTTCTCTCTCTCTTTTTTTTTTTTTAAGTAAAAACTAAGTAAGGCCCAATGATATTTGTATACAAATGCACAATTTCTCTGGTAAATTCAAAGCCATTGAATCTCTCTGCTTTCTTCCAATAATTATTTTGACTTAGGATAGCATAGAAAATTTCTTCTCTAGACTAGTAAGGATATTTCCTTAGGCTACGGGGTCAAGTGTTGAAAGCCATCGTTCCTTCTGGGTAGGCAGCCAGACTTCAGGCATGGCAGCTCCTGGGTGAGCTTTTCTAGCCTTGGTTTGACTGGGCACTTTCACCAGGGAGGGAGCCCATGGACACCTGCTCCTGGCCACTTGGCAGCTTCCCCACAAATATCAGCTGGAGATTACGGGGTGTGTTCAGTCAGAATCACAGTGTTCTGGGATTTCACAGAGCAATTTGATAGAGAGCTGAACAAAATAAACCATGAAAGTCAATCAACAGTAAGATAAATACACTTGGGGAGATGGTATTAGAGCACATTTGTGGAAAAGAATTCTCCCTGAAGCAGATTCCCAGGACTTTTTTGCCCCAGAATTATCCTATACATTATTACAGTCAGTAGGAACCAGGTTAAGAGTGGGATGACAGAAAGAAGTGAAAACAATACAAGCCTGTGAAAAATTTCAATTGAATTGAAATACATAGATGGATTAGGTCAGAGAAAGATAAATGTACCTTTAAGTAGTGTGCACCCGAGAAATTACACATCATCAAGTCTTCCCACAGCCCCTCCCCCACACCCATGACTAAACAGCCTTAGCACAAAGAAAATTATAAGCAGGTACATTTCTATAGTGGAAATAGAAACAATATAGGAGGCTTCTTTACCTTCTTACACTTGTATAGTCCTTCGTACCTTGAAAGTAAAAACAGGAACATTTATAGGCATTATATCCTTTGATCCTTACAACAACCAGGTGAGGTAGGTAAAAGATTAAAAAAAGAAAGAAACAAACAAACAAACGAATTTGAGGAAGCCAAGTTGTAGATTTGTTTGAAAGACAGTGTCCTTGACTCCACTCACCAGCTTTCCTAAATGGCAGGCTGCTGGCAGAGGGACGGAGCTGGGCACGATACACGGTCAGACAAAGGCACAAGGTGTGCACATGTGTGTGCGCGTGCCTGTGTTCATGTGGTGAGAGTGGTTGCCAGTTTTTTGCCTTCCAAAGCAAATTCAAGACATTTATGAATTTCCTATGACTTCAAAAGACCTATATCTATTTCTTCCCCCATTTAATTAACAAAAATAAAAGCTAGGCATGCAAAGAGCATGGTACCATGAATACAGCATAGTGTGAAAGCAGAGATAAGAAAATGTGAGCATATAGAATAGTGTTCACCTTTTAGCCAATATGAGACAAGAAAAACACATTCAGGCAAAACATATTGCTAAAAGGCATTCATAGGCATATGTTAAACAAATTTGGAGAAAGCCTTCTATAGGAGGCCTATTTTTATCAGACAATTGCTCAAGGTCATGTTCTTCTTTAGGACTATTTGGGTATCAAAACCCTGATTTCTCTAGTATTTACAAGAGTCGTTGCCCTCAAGTGCAGTTCTTTGTAGAAGCAATGTTCTATGACAGAGGACCATATTTTTTAATCTCCAATAGACATCTTTATCCTTATGAGCGCACATTACCTAATCTTTTAAAACTAATTGCACTAGATATCAAACTGATATCTAGCATAGCTCCTCTCTCAGTAAACAGCCCAATCACAGGCAGTCTCCCAAGCTACAGACTTTGTGCCCGCATCAGTTTCTTTTCCCTCTCACCCACACATCAGTAGTCCCACGGATTACACCTCTATAAAGTCTTGCAAACAGTTGTCCTTTGCTTCAGCCCCACTGTTGTTTTTTCAATACAAGGAAGAGGTCACAGGGCCTGGATTCTTGCAGGGGATTCCTCAGAAGCACAAAGGATAAATTCCAGCTCCTAATCATGGATTAATAAGCTCTTGTTTTATGATGCAACCCCTGCCTAGTATTCCAGATTAGGCTACTAAAACACAATTCCAGCCACACTGAACTTCTTGTAGTCCCCCAAATCCTTTACGTTCTTATTCTCTACACTTTGGCTACTTTTGTACTTCTGCCTAAATTGCACTTTCTCCAACCTTATCTCTTTCTGCTTCAAAATTCAGCTTAAACGCAATGGCTAAAACTTCCATTACAATGTTAAAGAGCAATTGTCTTGATTATGTCGGTGATAAGTCAGCCTTCTGGACAGGGAAGAGATGAATATGGGGTGAGATGCTTGCAGAGAATGTTGAAAATGTGGAATTTTATTATGAAGATAGTGGAAGATAGAGCTGAACAAGGGCAGTGCAGCTATTTTT
>CAUYPK010065662.1:0-12191 GCA_963574355.1 Loris lydekkerianus | reverse complement strand
TTTAAAATGACTTGTTTTTCTTCCAGAGGCTTAGGAAATCTGGACCCCCCTGGGTTACTCACAGAGATAGGCTTTTTTGGAAAATTCCTTAGGCCTATTCTCTAAGGCAGTACTTCCCGTTAAGCCTGAGATCCAAGGGCGCGTAGCCCTTCCTTAGAGACACGGGCCAGCGGGTTGACATATGTTAACAACATATTGTCAGAGGTCGATAGATATTCTGCCCTGAAGAAAGGACACAGTCATTACTTCATACTGGGTAAACTGAGTGAATGCTTGAGAGTATTCTATTAACTTTGTTCCCCTGAGGCTACTTCCGTCTTTGTGCCCTGCTCAGAAACTAGTCATTGTCTTGAAAATAGGAGAGATTTACTGAAAGGTGATGGTATTGATATGTAAAAATAAAGTAAGAAAATGGGGAAGCTAATCATTAAAAGGATTAAGTGTGTACCTGACTGAAAAAGTATAAAACCTGAACTTAAAATAAAAAACTTTGCTATACACCATATCAGAGTGTATAGTCTGTTTCTTGACTTAATAATTACAGGAGCGAGTTTTACACCTACGGCAAAGCTTCTGCTCGTTCGCGTCTCCAGTCACGCAACATTTCCTCTCTGTAAATCATAGAATTTTGGCTAATCAGACATGGAAAGCTGTTCAAACTACATTTAAGTAAAGCAAATACTGAGCTGTAGCCAATCCAACTGTTTTTATACCTCACTTTCTTTTTTCTATCCATACATTTTCTCAACAGTCTTTCTAAAATATATTATTTAAAAACTGAGTCTTTGTCAAAAAATAAGATTCTTGCCATTAGCCAAGTAAAAATTAATTTCATAATAAATTGTGATCCTATTTTGTAAAAAGTAGTTTATTGATGTAAAAAAAAATTAAACAGAAGGAAAAATGATATTGCATATTAAAAAAAAAAAAAAACTTCTGTGATAAATTTTGTCCTAAAACAGAATGGTTATTTAAGAAAATGAACAATAGGACAAATAAGGTTTTAAATGTTTATAAATTGTTTATACAGATCAAATAAGTCTCATAAAAAGAAATTTATAAAAAAAAATTACGTGTGATCCAGTTGACTATGTATTGCCTTTAAAATCTTTTGATTTGTAATCCTATTTAAACAAATGTTTTAAGCATTGATATTTCACAAGCCTTTTAAAATCAAATCTCTAAATTTAGTCTTTTTAAAATGTTAAAACTAATGAAAGTCTGAGAAACATATTACTTATTTAGTATGCTAAAAATATATTAAAATACTGTCAAATATAAAATAATATTAACTTACTGTAGATTATGTTTATATGTACATTCTAATATTATAACATATTAGTCTTAGTATATTATAAATAATAATTTTAATTCATCTCAGAAAATATTTTTATAACTGACTAAACCTAAAATTTGTCCTTCAAAGAAAATAGTAGAAGAAAGCTGACAAGTTCTCTTGAATTCAAATTGCTGATAACTTTGAAAATTAAATACCATCAGACTAAAAGCAAACTTTCAGGATTTTAACTGGATAACTAACATTTCCCTAAATATTACTAACCTCCCTTCAAATAGAAGAGAAATCTGTTACAAGGAACAAAACTGATTTAATATGGCTTTTGATTTAAAACATTACTGATTCTTTCTATGCTCTGTTTTCCTGAAGTAAAAAAAAAAAAAAATTTCTGTCTTTCAAGATATTTGTAGCTTTCAACAACATATATACTTAAGAACAAAATTTAAAGCACTTATTTTTTCTCTCTCCTTGATTACTCCAGAATTTGAAAAACATTTTTAAGTATTCAAATATGATAACACAGTTATTTACACAAGTTTAATAAAAATCTACAATGAAAGACACTGGTTATTTTACCAAGGCTTTGAAAAAAATAACATTTTCAGAGGTGTCCAGACTACATTGAAGAATTAAGGTTGACTTTATAAAGCCAATAAGAAAAAAAAAAAAAAAACATCAAAAAGACTGGCCAAATATATCACCAGTAACATTTCCTGTTCTACAATGAATAAAAGATGTCACTTTCTAACAAGTCTAAGAATTACAGTTTACTTTAAGACCTCAAGAGAAGAAGAATTTACCCAATGCATACAAGTATCTAATGACACAGATGGAACCTGGGCTCGTAAAGTCTAACCCATGATTCCTTATAAAAGATCCCAACAAAACCAATTTTAAAAGAAAAAAAAAAAAAAAGCCTAGATGGCTAATAATTATTTTTACTGTACTTTATGCAAATAATCAAACTCAATATACTAAACGTCCAGTATATTTTTGACAATTACATTAATTCTGCTATAATTTATTTTAAATAAAATGAAATATTAGGGAGTGAAAAATAATTTAAAAAAGAAAAACCTATGGCCTTCCTATAGTAGATTCCACCCTTGACTACAATGCCAGATCATAAAGTGAGAATAGCTGTTTAACTAAAATGATGTGTTAGACTAGCCAAAAAATATAGAATTATATACAGTAGTTATATTTACACTGAAGCCTTAAGGCTCAACAAAGGTCACCTGTTAGTTACACTGAAAAAAAATTTTGTGCAATATTAAATGCTATCTGCTGTGTCTATATCGATACCTCAGGAAAAATTAAAATCTGAGTATTCACTTAAATTTCCCAGAACATTTAATCAGTTCTATAGGAACTCTTAAAACTAAATGTTATCTGAAGAACTGTGCTAAGACTATAAATAGGAATGCTAATGCTCTCATTGTATGAACCTTAGCCTCAAAATCCAAAAATTATATATATTTGTAGGTGACTGCTAAATCATTTCATTCTCTTACCCTGGACCCAACCTTGACTTCATCCCTGTCAATGTAAGAAAGGCAGAAACCCACAAACATATGGAAGGTGATTAAGGTCATACAAAAAACAGATGTAAGCCCTGGAGATTTCTATGAAAGACTGTGTGGAACAATCAAACTGACCAAACCATTGTAGGAAGCCACAAATGAGGGCGGGGGGAAATGGACCAAGTAAGTAGAAATATGACCAACCGAAGGCCTTTAAGAGGCTAAAGGAAAAACTACAAATAGCCCTGGTGCTAGACCTCACTGACCTCACCAAATCTTTTGAATTGTATGTATCAAAAAGAAATACAACAGCTAAGGAAATGCTCCCCCAAAATATAAAATCCTGGGCAAAAACAGTTTCTTATCTCTCTAAGCAATGGATGAGGGTCTCAAAATGATGGCCCCTGTGCCTAAAAACACTTACAGACACTGCCATGCTAGTGCAAGAGGCTGATAAGTTGACTTTCAGATAAAACTCAAGAGTCTATATACCATACACAGTGGTCACTCCTATGAATTTCAAAGGGCACCATTGATTGACCAACTCATGCCTTGCCAAATATCAAATATCACAGTTTTCTATGTAAAAATCTGAGGTTAGTTATAGAAGTATGTACATGAAGTCTACACTTAGGATAGAAGATAAAATAAATTTTAAAAACTTCTGGGGAAACACTTCTACATTCTCCTATTGGCCACCCTTGCCAAGAACGTCAGCCAGCATTGTATGGCATGCAACCAACACAATGCTGAATAGAAACCATCCCTGCCACCTGAAATTCAGTCCTACAGGAAAGCGCTTTTTGAACTATACTGAGTTGTCCAGTTGTAGAGGAAACTGGTACTTACTAGTTTTGATCTGCATATACTCGGGATAGGTAGAAGCCTTCACCACCAGGCCTGACGTAGTAAAAACGTTGCCCAGAGAAATCATACCATGGTTTAGGTTGTCACTCCAGATTAGGTCTAATAATGAACCGGCCTCCATAACAGAGATAGTGCAAATGACAGCTAAAGTCTTGACTATAACCTGAAAACTACATGTGATATGTAAGGCCTCAAAGGTCAAAGGAGATGAAACACATGAACAAAACCATAAAAGCAGAAATGAGTAAACTCTGCCAGGAAGCAAAACTTAATTGGGTACAGGCCTTGCCACTAGGCTTATTCAATATTAAATGTACCCCTTCAAAAAATTAAGATACTCACCTTATAAAATAATGTATAACTTCCTCCAATCCTCTATAATTTAGCAGGAACTCCTAAAAGAACTGATAGAAACTGAATTTAACAGGCAGTTAGAAGCCCTAGGAAAAAAATCAAAGAAGATCTCCACTTTGGTAATTAACCATGTCCGTTTATGTACACCCTTTCTCTCCAAAGGATCAAGTTTAAATCAAGGATTAGAACCTGGTTCCCCTCAAACCAAGGTAGAAGAGACCCTCTTCTGTCATCCTAACCACACCCACAACAGCCAAGATAAAAAGAAACCCCACCTAAATCCATTACAACAGGCTAAAAAGAACTTCATTGCCCCCACCCCCCTATGGGAAACAAAAACAGATCCAGCCAACCCCTGCAACGTAACTTTTAAGGCAGTCAGCATGCCCTGCTCCAGCCACATACTGAGGGTTGGCAGGGCAACCCAGGTCTGAAGCCTGAGGAAATTCCTTGTGAGACTTACCTTAATTAGTCTTTGGACTTTGGGAAAGGGAAGGAAGCATGTGATCTGTACACCCACACTATTAAGATAGAACTCTTTTTATAACTTTTGTGAATGCAAAGACACCCACAAGAGAACTTACACTCATAATCTAATACAATACTCAATATGTGACACAAACAAAAGTGAAAACCCATATGTATATTACAATCCCACAGAACCTCCCATCACGGTACAGTTAAGACCTAGGTAAAGTAACTGAGAGGAGTCACAGTCCCTAACATCTGAATGCTGGTCCAGACCAGGGAAATAAGAAAGCCTGGTCAAGTGACTCTAAATATAAATATACATCTCTTAATCAAATTAATAAAACAATATCCTTCATTAAATTAACAAAACAATTCTATTGAACTAACTTATTCCCAAGAATGGAAGACTAGTTTAATGAAATATAAAGAATGTACTTAAATTTATTCTTTTCTACTTATTTATTCTCATCCTAGCTTATGTTCTTTTATCTCTTTTAAACATCTTATTATTAGATTATTAACCTGCTCTCTCTTTCCATGGTTACCAACTCAACATTTAATGTGTAAAACTTCTAGGGAAGTTCCAGACAAAGAGAATGGAGAACTTAAGGACATTTCACCACAAAATATGATTCCTTGGCATAAAGAATATTTAGAATTAAAGTCCATTCATGATCAGAATGCATTAGAAGAAGACTTTCCTTTATCTGCATCGAACCTGATTTAGAATCAGAAGGGGCTGCTGACTTCCTTATTGCATACTAATAGACCTGGCTTTGAGGTTATTAGAAGTATGAGAACTGTTCTCAGAAATAGATTGATTAATACAAATCAATCTATTTCTAGCCATCTGCACACATCCCCCCAGCAACCACCTGCTGCTCATATACTTTCCACACTCTCCCCCTTCCCTTCTAAAAGGCGTCTTTAAAAGTCTCTGACTATCACTGAGACCTTGGGTAATCATTCTTGCGATTCCCCCCATGCACATGATATTTAGAAATAAACCTTTCTCTTATTAATCTACCAGAATTGTGAGTTGATCTTTCAGCGAACCAACCAAAGGGAAAAGGCAGGTTTTGTCCATGATCCGTATACCACGTACTTGTCCTTCCATTATGTTCTTCTAGCACATTTATTTTATCATTAATTATCCTTACGAAGTAAAGTTCAGGAAGAGAAAAATATTTAACCATAAGTGAGGGCAGAGCCCAGTTTCCCACCTGGATGCCTGGTGCTGGTGTAACTTTCATTTCTCCTTTTCCTGAGGAATCTTACAGGAAACAAGATAGAGAGCAAGGATCAAACAGCAAATTGCCTTTTAAATCTCTTGAGTATCTTTTAAAAGATACGTGCATTTTATATTCTTCTTCACTGAACACTCATGTTGTTACAATAAAAGTAGGACATTTTCAATCAGCATGAGAACGTGGAAGGCTCAGCTTGACCTGGAACAGCTCCTCAAAGACGTATCGATGGTTCAGACGCAGGGTCCACCTTTTGTCACCTGCACCAGAGAAAGAGAAAAAATAGTTCACTGATGAAAAACAACACCACCCTAGAATTTACAGGATGAGACGATACACTTGTCTCTGAAATGGCCAGGAAGTCAATTCTTCTTTCATTCATATCAGACAACCATCTAATCGTGCATCTTGGTCGGTTCAAGCTGCTGTCCCAAAATACGTGGTTCGCTCTGAAAGTTTAGAGGCAGACCATGTCGTGGTCCATTATTTCACTTCCAAACAACACAGTTGACAACGTCCTTTCTGATTCTCCCATGAGTTTCAACTTGCTCAGCTCATTGGGGTTTCCCGAAAGGCTTCCTTTGTTTCTGTCTGGATAGGTTTTAAGTTTCTTGATTTTTGTGTATCTCAAAACTTTTGTAATGACCCATGTACTACAGAATTGATGCCTTATAAACAACAGAAATGTACTTCTCAGTTTCGGAGGCTGGAAGTCCAAGACAAAGGAGCTGGCTGCTTCCAGGTCTGGTAAAGGCCTGTTTCTTGGTCTCTGACAGAAATTTCTGGCTGTATGTCACAGGGTGGGAGAGGTGGACAGGCGCCCCCGCCCCCAGGCCTCTTTTATGAGGACACTAGTCCCACTCATGAGGGCTGAGTTCTCATGACTCATCATATCCTAAGGCCTCCTCCCATAATACTCCTGCACTGGGGAGTAAGTCTCAGCATGGGGATTCTGGGGAGACACACATGTTCACATCACAGCAGGTGCGGACAAACTCAGTTCCAGGTGCAAAGCAGGCACAGGAGGATGTAATAAACCATTGACTCCACACAGTGAGCTTATCTTAAAGAGAAACTCAAATGCTAGGACCAGAATTTGGGATTTTATATGTAAACTAATAAAAACCCTTATGGAAGCTTAAAATGGGAAACAAAGGTACAAGATGTCTTAGGAACATGAGTTTGGCAGTGAGTTTTAGAGTGGAGTATTTTTTGAGAATCTGGGCAGGACTAGCGGATTGGAAACATGTTGTCATACCAGGCGAGGAGGAACAGCATGGGGATTTCCTGAAAGGTGAACACCACCGTCTCCCTAGCCCAGTCTCCCTTTATTCCTGTGCAGAATGGCACCAGGACTACATTCTTAAGCCTCCTTCCCTTAGCGTGAACATCCCTGGGAACCCCAAGAAATCTTCCCCTTTCATGCCTCCTTTTCTTGCTCTTTTTCCCTTCCTGTCCCCTGGAACAGCAGAGTCAAGAGTGGCTCTGGAACCCATCTGATGAGGGCGGCTGGGGGCTTTGTGTTCCTGAAAAGCTGGTGTGGAGAGGTGCAGCCAAACCCTCCCCGCCTCTGCCGCACCCAGCCTCCCCTGCTTCAATAAAAGTCAGTGGATGTTGCCTTGAGCCACTGTGCTCTGGGGTCTGTTCCATTTCAGTTTCGTCCTCCCAATCGGTGCAAAGAAGTGTCCCTCAAATGCAGAGGAGAGGAAGGGTTTTAGAGACAGAAAGAAATGCACAGGATTAAAAACAATAAAATTGCCACTTATTGAGCACCCAATGAGCCCCAGAATATTTGCATATGCTTTCTTATATTCCAGAAACAAGAGTGGGAGGAGGTGGGTACTAATGCCTATTTTATCAGTAAGAAAAATGAGACTCTGAGAGTTAACCACCTTCTAATCAAGGTAACTTGCTTGATGTGATTCCACTGTAAAGGACTTGAAAGATACCCACCTTTCCCATATCGTGTTTCCATCTTCCGTAAACACTTGTGAGATGAAGAGGAGCTGTACTCAGTCTCTCCCCCAAAAAGCATCCACACCTACGTTGCTCAGAAAAATCTAAAACTTTCAGACTAGGAAATTGGTTGGATGTTAAGAGAGTGATTCTTATCCTGGATAGTTTTAATTGGTAATCATGTTATTTTCCCTGGTTTTACATTATAGAAATAGAGAGGTTTCTTTGAGTTGAAAGAAAAAGCACAGGTCTTAAAGCAAAGCTTTGGATGCACTTATTAACTTGCTAGCTTTTTAGTGGAGCACTTTATCTGCAACTTTAATAGCTTTGTGCTTGCAGGAGCCCTTTATGGATGGTAAATAGGTTTTCCCTTAAAGATCACAGCCCTATATAATTTCAGAGGCGGAAGGAAACTCAGAGGTCACAAGACCCAGCCCCTTCATTTTGTGCTGCTGAAGGAGAAACCCAGAAATGGAAAGGAACTTACCAGGGGAGACGACATAAAGCTGGCAGGGGCAAAAGCAGGGACACCATTTCTAATGTTCCTTGAGAGCCTTTTTCCCTTGGGCCATTGACCCCTTCCATGTGACCCAATCACAAATGGCACGTCAAAAAAAGAAGCCAGGTCACCATACCCTGCATGACACAACCAGGAAACTGGCTTTTCTAATGAGAATATTTTTTTTAAAATTATTTTAGTTGAAAAGCAGCCCATTCCCACAAAGCTTTTTAGATCCCTTCCTACTCCCCACCTCGCCCTGCCCAGCTGTGCTGATTGGGTATAGCTCTGCTTTTCTCAGCATGTCAAACTAGGAATGAAGGTGTACCCCTGATGTCAGTACCAGGAAGAGAGAAAGGGACAGAATAGCGGAGAGAGAAAGAGAGACAGCAAGACCAGGTCAGACACAGAAGAGAAAGAGACGGATGGAAAATGACTGTGCTGCCCTGGTTGAATGTTGGGACCATCCCGGCCTTCCTTAACATAGGCTGGAAAGGGTCTAGAGCAGGGTGTCCAACCCATGGTCTGTGGGCCACCTGCAGCCCAGAATGGCTATGAATGTGGCCCAACATGATTGTAAACTTACCCAGAACATTATGAGTTTTAGTTGGAGATTTTGGTGTAACTGGGTTGCATGGTTGTTAAGCATAAACTCTGTAGACAGTAACATCATGTCACAATGCCACATAAAATAAAATAGCATACGTACACACTCACTGTTTGTACACAAGCATGACTTCAGTTTTACGTGGTGTGTGGCTTCAGTGTGTTATCTTTTGAGTGCAGACAGTTGAATTGACACTATCACATGGGACATGTGCTCATGGTGACTTGGCAAGGCAGTGATTATTAATAATATTTTAACCTCAATATTGATGGGTGCAGTGGCTCACACCTGTAATTCTAGCACTCTAGGAAGCCGAGGGAGAAGGATCCATTGTCAGGAGTTCAAGACCAGACTAGTAAGAGTAAGACCCTGTCTCTACTAAAAAAAGAAAAAAAATAGCCAGGCGCAGTGTTGGGAGCTTGTAGTTCAAGCTATTCCAGAGGCTGAGACAAGAGGATCACTCAAGCCCAAGAGTTTGAGGTTGCTGTGAGCTATGACACCACTGTACTCTATTTGGGGTGACAGAGTGAGATTCTGTCCCCCCCCCACACACACACACACAAAAGAATAATAATAATAATAATAATACTAGTAATATCTCAACCTCCCATTACAATGTTAGGCATCTTCTGTTATCTAGGAATCAGACAGGATTCTTATTAGATTTTAGGGTATTTCCTCACCTTGGCAGTGCCTCACAAATCACCCACCATGGTTTATAATCTGCCCTCCACCTCACTCTGCATTGGCAGCCAAGGTGTGGAAGGGCCCAAACCTTGCTTTCTATTTCCATGTCAATTCGTTTTTATACTAAAAATAAATACAGTCCCTTATCTATTATTATTTTTTAATCCCAGCATGGTTTCTACAACATCTCAAAAGAAAAAAGAACCCGCAAAAAGAAAAATTACAAATGAAGGAAGATTGCTCAGTTAAAAGTGGACAGATGACTACTTTATTGCAGAGGCAAATATTGAGGCACTCTGCCTCATCTGTAGGAAATTGATGCATATTTTCAAAGACTATAATTAAAAAGTATCCAAAACCATGCTTCCATATTTGAAGAGTAAGGATTGTGTCATAAGGACAAAACAGCAGAACTGAAAAAACGTCTATCTTCTCAGGAAAAATATTTTTTAAAGTTACAACTAAACACATTCCCATAAAAGTTTTTCCTATATTGATGCTGAGTTTATTATCCAATGTATAGAAAGCATGGCAGATATAATTTGCCCTGAACAAAAGAGGCGTATTTCTAAAATCAGTTTGTCTCACCAGACTGCAGCCCGGCAAATCGAAAAAAAATCTATGGAAAGAAATTTGAAGAGTAAACCTGCAAATTTTAAATCTTAGACTGTGGCAATGGATGACAGCACTTAGACTATAAATTTGTATTATTCGACTTGCCATTTTTATTAGAGCTTTGGTGACAAATATAATGTCACTGAAAAAAATGGCTTCCTTTTTAATTTCAGGTTAATATTAGAGTACATACTAATAGGTGACATCATTTGCCTTTGTAAGGTGAAGTCCAAGTCTGAGTTGTAGCTGAGCCCTTCACCCAGGAGTTTGCCATGTACCCCTACGTTGCACCCAACAGGCGGGAAAGTACCCAATCCCCACCTCCATCTCGAGTTTAGTTGTGTTTTTCTCTCCTGCAGGTCTGTAGTTGATCTACTATTTTCCAAATTGTAAATGAGATGCTTACTTTTCTATTCTTGAGAGACTTAGGAGAATATTCTCCAGATCCTGCCAGATAAATACAAAGGCACAGAGTCTCCATCCTTTTACGGTTGGGTAGTATTCCATACTCTACATACACCAGGTTTGTTCACCCATTTATGGGTTGATGGGCACTTGGGTTGTCTTCATGTCTTTCCAATTATGAATTGAGCTGCTATAACCATTCAAGTGTAAATATGCTCATGGTAAAATATTTTTTCTTCTGGGTAGATACCTAGTAATGGGATCACAGGATCAAATGGGAGGTCTCCTTTTAATTCGTTTATTTTTATTTATTTATTTATTTTTAATTGTTAAATCATAGCTGTGTACATTAGTGCAATCGCCTTCCTTTTAATTCTTTAAGGATTCTCCATACTTCTTTCCAAAAAGGCTGACTAGTTTGCAATCCCACTAGCTGTGCATCAGAATCTGCGCTGGGTTGGGGTCAGGGATGTCTCAAAAGCGGTTTTCATTTGCATTTCTCTGATGATTGGGAACACTGAGCATTTTTTCATATGATTGTCAGCCATTCCTCTGTCTTCTTGGGAAAAATTTCTGTTTATGTTACTTGCCCATTGATTAATGGGGTTGTTTGCTTTTCTTATTGATTTGTTTGAGAATAAATAACTTTTTTAGTGTCATTTAAAAAATGCAACTAAATGAAGAGATTTATGCAAAGCAGTAAAAAATGTGCTAAAGCCATTTTCTTCATCTATTGTTAACATATCTGATATAGTTACTGATAGTATCCCAGTGATGGTAGGTAAAAGAAAGGGACTTCTAAACTTAACTGAAGGCACTTTAATCGCTGCCCCAAATGCATGCTTGATGAAATATCACAGCACAGAACATTAAGAAAACATATACACAAAGGTTTTAGCAATGGATAATGTTGTGCAAATCATCATTGAGATTGTTAATTTCAGAATAGCCAAGGGATTGAATCATCGTTGATTCTAGGAACTCCTTAAAAGTACTGATGCTGGGCCAGGAGTGGTGACCCACACCTGTAATCCTAGTGCTTTAGGACAATGAGGCAGGTGGATTGCTCAGATTAGGAGTTTGAGATAAGCCTGAGCAAGAGTGAAACACCGTCTCTTCTAATATTAGAAAAACTAGCTGGGCATTGAGGCAGGCACCTGTAGTCTCAGCTACCTGGGAGATTTAAATTTTTCTTAAGGGATTTTGACTTCCTTTTCATGACAGAGATTGATATATAATTTTCTTTTATTATGGTGCATTTTTTTAGGACTTTGTATCAATATATTTTTTTTTAATTTTTAATTTTTTGTATTTTTGTATTTTTTTATTTTTTTTATTTTATTTATTTTTATTTTTGTTTTTTTTATTTTTATTGCATGGGGAAGGGGCAGGGAAAGAAGGTGGGGGATGAGATGCGTGACAGGGTTGGGCCAGTGGCATGGTACCACATTGGCTTTATCTAGGTAGAGGCAGTTTCAGGCCGGGCCTTGCTGAGTCATTGCTACGTGGAAGTAGCTTGATGGATCTGCTTCTAGTCAGGCTCGGGAAGTTGCACTAGGCCTCAGGCACATGGCAGGGCCCAACAATTCCCTCTTTTGTTTTTTGTATGGCAGATAAACATAGCCCCTGTCTTAGGTTGCCTGCTCTTGCAGTTTCAGTCTTA
>CAUYPK010065659.1:0-22865 GCA_963574355.1 Loris lydekkerianus | reverse complement strand
TGCAGTGTTCTAGGGAGGAAAAAGTTGACAAGCTTGGTAACGGCTTCTGTCTGTTTCACGCATCCTGGCACTCACTCAGTGCCATGGAGCAGAGGTTGTTCACAGTATAAACAGGTAACCAGCAATGAGGACATGCCTGTTGCGATGGAAAATCCTTATAAGGAGCCTCTTAAGAAATGTATCTTGTGTGGAAAATGTGTAGATTATAAGAATGTGCAGCTTTTGTCCCAGTTTATTTCTCCATTTACTGGATGCATTTATGGAAGGCACATAAGAGGTCTTTGTGGGAAGAAACAGAAAGAAATCACAAAAACGATCAAAAGAGCTCAAATAATGGGGTTTATTCCAGTTACACATAAGGATCCTGTGTATCTCAAAGACCCTAAAGTTTGCAACATCAAGTATCGGGAATAAGTGATATGCTACTACCAATAAACTTATTTTACAGTAAAAAAAAAAAAAAAAAAAAAAATGGGCAACAAGCTTGAATGGACATTTCCCCAAAGGAGCTATACAAATGGCCACTAAGCATGTGAAAAGATGCTCAATGTCACAGTCATTAGGGAAATGCAAATAAAAGTCACACTAAAATACCACCTCACACCCACTAGAATGATTATAATAAAAAGATAATAAAATGTGTTGATGAGGATATAGAGAAATTGTAACCCTATGCTTTGTTGGTGGAAATGTAGGAAGACCAGTTTGGCAGATCCTCAAAATACTAAATATAGAGTTACCATATGGCGCAGCAACTCCACTCCTAGATATAAACCAAAGAGAAATGAAAACACACACCTGCATAAAAGCTCACAGATGCATGTCAGCATTGTTCATAATAGCCAGGACATAGAAACAACCTAGATGACCATCAGCTGATAAACACATATATGGTATATCCACACAGTGGAATATTATTCAGCCGTGAAAAACAATGATGCATTTATTCATATTACAACATGAATGACCTTCAAAAGCATCATGCTATGTGAAAAAAGACAGACATAAAAGACTACCTATTGTATGATCCTATTTATCTGAAATGGTCCAAATAGGCAAAGCAATAGAAAAAGAGAGCAGAACAGGGGTTGCCTGGGGCTGGTGGGGGTGGGAAGAAGCAGAATGACTACTAATGGGCACAAGGTTTCTTTTGAAAATGATGGAAATATTCCAACATGAGATTATAGTGACTGTTGCACAATTCTTTAAATATATTAAGGACCATGGAATTATATACTTTAAAGAAGTGAACTCTATGATATGTAAATTTTATCTCAATAAAATTTTTTAAAAAGTTGGCATGAACAATAATAGAAGAGATGTTCAAGTCAGTTTTCTCTCATCATCAAACGTTGTGTCAGTGCTAAACAGGCCTGCTATCTCTCCTTCGTTTATTCTGAATTTTCCTTTGCCTGCTATTTTCATTCCTGTTGAAAAGGACCAAGTTCCTTTCTTAGTTTTATTATTATAGCTATGTAGGACCGGGTGCAGTGGCTCATACCTGTAATCCTAGCACTCTGGGAAGCCAGAGTGTGGGTGGATCCCTTGGGCTCAGGAGTTTGAGACCAGCCTAAATAAGAGCAAGACCCTGTCTTTACTAAAAATGGAAAAACTAGCCGGCTGTTGGGTGGGGGTGCTGTAGTCCCAGGTACTGGGGAGGCTGAGGTAAGAGAATCACTTGAGCCTAAGAATGTGAAGTGGCTGGGAGCTATGACATCACAGCACTCTATCCAGGATAGCAGAGTGAGACTCTTGTCTCAAAAAAACAAAACTTTATTAACTTATATAAAATCAAATTTGAGATTTGAGATTGTTTTTAACATTAGATATTGACTGTCAGGAGATGGTATTAAAAAGTATTCTAAGAGGAGTAGCTTACAAGTGGCCTCCAGAATTTTACAATTCAAATGGCACTACTTTAGAGCATAAATTATCGAAACACAAAGATAAGAGCAGGTAAAAGACAAACTTTCTAGATTAAAAACTGTACCTCTTTGTTACAAATTGTGACTTATTATGGATTTCGGAAGGGGTGAAATTAAAAGGAGCTTTGAGAAGTGAATCTCAGCAGGAACACATCTGTAAAACCTGTAGGGAAGGGTATTCATCCAAGTCAGGGCAGAAAATGGGCCCCGCTCACACCATGGGGCTGGTAGATAACATGAGGTCATTGATCAAGGCAAAGTCCTAAGAGTGAGCTTTCATCTGAACATCACCCTGCGTGGTCTTGCTGACAGGTAGAAGGGGTGGGCACTGTTACAGCTTCTACACAACCCCTTGTGAATGCTACAGTTCGGCTCATGCCTCAACACTTGACCTAACCTTTTCATTCAAAGGTCAGAAACGATCTAATTCTGACATTCACATGTTTTTCTAAGCCTTTAAACTCTTTCTTTAACATTTGACATTACTGGCCATTCCCCCCTCTTTTGGCTTCTCTGACACTATGTTACTTTTATTCAAATTATACATCTCTCTTGATTGTACAAGCACAGCTTGCTTCATAGTTCCTGAGATCATTATTCACTCCAAGGGGCACCTTTAAAAAAAAATGCCCACTTAAATGTTGATGATAGAAGTGGTAATGATTGTGAGTGCTAAAGTTAATAATCTTTGCTACTGGCAATCATTTTACTCTTTCTTAATGCTCTTCATTAAATTTTTGATAATAAGGGAAGGAGCTTCTTAAAAATGAATAAGGACTCCAGAGTGTGTCAATGGCATCTCCTACTCCAGATTTTTAATAAAAATATTAGAGAAAGGAGGCATTTGATTGCTTGGTTAAATAGACAACATAGTTAACCCTACAATGAAATAAAGATCCCTTTACCTTTCCATCTGTGGCCTCAACTCCATCATTTTTTGCTCCATCATCTTTAATCCCCTTTACCTTTGCCTCAACATAAGCTTCTTGCCATCACGAACCCAGCATTTCTTCTTTCCTATAGAAAGAAAAAAAATAGGTCTGGTGACAACTGAGTAAAAATTTTGGTTAGTGGTCATGTCCTTCAGGGTTTATTAGACCTTATTTGTAACCTTGGTATGAAAGTCTAAGAGAATTCATGGTGGAATTGGAGGGGAGTGTTGAAGAGAGAGAACATGGGTTATTTTATCATACAACATAACCAACTCATATTATTTCCTCCCGTGTTTTCTCTTTTCAGCCTCCCCACCCCCGTGTCCCATCCCTAAGCAATGCAGCCCTCCACGAAATGATTAAATGATAGATGTTTTGGGTGAAATGAGCCAGAACTCCTTTGAACTGAGGCAGCTTCTCTCAGTCCCACTTAAACACTTGTCAAGTTCTCTCCCACTTAAGGCAGATAGCCAGTGAAGATGAGTAGGAAATATACTGTGAATGTAAAATGAGTGTTGGCAGAAGCTTGCAGAAGTCCCCAGGTCACAGCTCTTTGGCTGGAAAAGGGAAAATCCTGGCCTATTCCTAGGGGAGACACAGATGAAAACCCCACTGCAACTGCAGCACTGACTGGGAATGCAGACTCCATCGCCACCCCTTCCCTTCCAAGATCCCTTGAATCTCGAAGGCTCGAGAGTCCTTCCTGCTGTAAGACGGGGGCCTCACTGGGTGCTTTCACCAGAGGTGGGCAGTAGGACTGAGGAATGTACAAAGAAGATAAACTTGGGCACCATCTGCCCCTTCTTCCACCATGCTTGTTTCTGCAAAGAATTTGGTTGTTCGCTATTTTCTTGCCATCACAATCCACAGTGTGTTGCCTTCCCCATTTCCCTGATTACAAACAATTCAGTACTGAGACTGCCTGGCAAGCAGATTTTATATTCCGATTTCACTGTGCATTTGCTTTCTACTTGTCATTTGTGTTTTAAATACTGGCTTCACATTGTATTCATTGTTTTGGTCTCTTTTTTGCAAAAACTGATTTTGTTTTGTGTTATGTCTATGAAAATATGCTTTTGAAAAGTACCCATTTAGCATGCATTTTCTGTCTATGTATAAGGTAAGTGATCTGCATTTAAGACCAAATGATATTGCTTGAAAGAAACTTGGAGATCACCTGGCACAGATCTCTCCTACTTGGTCCTCTCCCTCTCCTGGGAAGAGAGATGAAGAGTTGCCCATAGTCCCGTAGTTCATTATTAGCAGTCATTAGAATAATAACTTTGGAAATTCAATCACACACACACACACACACACACCCCACACACACACCCTCACTTTCTTCCCTCCAGTTTTTCTCTCAAGGATCAGCCTCACCCCCAAATTCCCATGGAGCTCTTTCTTTCACCACCCCTGGAAACACTTAGTGGGAGGTTAAGAATTTTCAGAAGCACTTTCTTATCTGAGGCCTAGTCCCTGACAGGTATGTTTTTAAAGATGAAGTAAATGAACTCAGTCAAATTTTAATTCCTTGTGTTCATGAATAATGCAGAGCTAGAAATGCAGATAGCAATGGATTTGAGTAAGGCAACCTGGATTTTAATATCAGCTTTGCTAGTAATGAGATAACAGGGCAAAATCACCTCATCTCCTTAGGCCTTTGTTTTCTCCTTTGTAAAGTAGCCCTTTTCTTATATGATTTCATATCTTTAGTGGATTAAATCTATTTTCCAACATTAAGATAACATATACTTATTGGAGAAAACTCTAAAAGTAGACAGATATGTAAAAATTATTTTTAATCACCTATAATCAAACAATTCAGAGATAGCCATCATTATCTATTTGAAGCATTTCTTCTTAGTCTTTTTTTCTAATGATATTGGTGAAAATTGGAGTTATACTCAGCTTTACAGTTATTTTTAATAGATTGCTTTAGATTTTCATAGATTGCTTATAAAAACAATTACATTTGGCTTTGGAACAGTGAGTCCACTTGGGCTTCCTCCCTGACACCCAGCAATTCTAGTCTTCTTTCCCAGGTATAACAATAATGCATTGTGGTTTTTTTCACATTCATAGTCTCACTTGGGCCGCACAGCAATGGAGCAAAGTAAACAGGGCAAGTATTATTATCCCCCTTTGGCATGTGAGGAAGCCAAGGCTTGGTAAGTTGAAGTGACTTGCTTGAATTACAGTTCCAGAGATGGTCTTGGTCAGAGGATTTGAACCCAAGACTATTTAACAAGTGCTCATTATCACACTGCTTCCATTTGACCTGAATTCAAAAACACAAACTCCGTTGTCTACCAGCCCGGGAGGAGGAACACCTTTTGCTGGCCTTTTTATTTTGGCTGTCAGTGTAGTTCTATGAGGAAAAATGGTTTCACAAAAACAATTAATTGAAAATTATGTAGTAATTATTTGCAGTGCTAATTCTACTAAATGCATCATTCAATTATCTCTTGTGCTCTGGCCTTGGCACCACTCTTATCTTGTCCTTGGTTATCTAACTACCTGTGGTAAGCCTCTGCATGACCCGTTCTGACCTCCGGGATGGTTCTGTTATTGTATTTGATTTGATGGATTATAATTAGCTACTCTAAAATCCAATCTCAGTAATGAAATCCAATGGCTAGAAACTGGGAACTGATCCAGGACTAGTCTGTGATAGAGATATAATATCCTACATAACTGAATTATAATTGGTCGTATTAAAGTCTAATGTTGACAAATCCTGATTATTGGAACAACACTCCATTTTTATGCTGCACTGTTGAATAATTTTGGAATTAAGACATGTAGGTAGCTTGATGCTAGATAACACTGTGAACCTGACTTCTAAATCTCCAATTAGCTGAAATTCAGAAGATGTCCGTGCAGCCTGAACACATAACAGGAGAGGGGGAAAATAGTAACATTTATTTAGAGATTTTAATGTATAACTTAGTCTTTTTTTAAAGGCTAAATCCTCATTAACCTTTGTCCTTGTGCATAACTACCAAAAAACTATAAATCAGGTGAGCCAGTCTCCCAATTATCTTTTATTGAGTGCCTGCTGAGTGACCTGGCTCCCCTAGAATTCTACCAGAGGTTCCAATGTTAGGAAATTCTGAAGAGAGCCAACTCCAATTTCGTCAGCCTTCCCAGAGTCTTCCTTTCTTCTCCATCACAGTGTACAAAACCCACCTCCAGTCTAAGTCTCAGACCCCTCTCTCAACTACACTATTCACTGCTAAGAGGTTTCTGGGAAAGGCTTTACCTGTGGCAACTCTGGAGGTGTGTGGGGAGCAGTGTCATCTGTATTCTAACAGTGGCTCTTTGGAGAGAAAAGTTGTCTGAGGGTTGTGGAAGTAGAGCTGGGTCTAGGTCGCTTCCCTGCCATCTTCTGTCTGTGTTCTTCCCTTCCTACCTGAACACTTGGACTTGCTCAATTGCTCAGAGTAGTCAGAGGTTCATAGAGGCTGACCACACCCCAAGCAAATAAATTCTGAGGGCTCCTCTCAACCAATCAAGTATCTTAGATGCCACTTTGAAGTAGTGAAATGAAGTGTAGCCAGTGGGTGCTGTGAGTCTTACCATCAAAGGCCATGGATTGAGGCAGTAGCAGCTCAGTCTCGCTTCTGTGGAGGAAGGCTGCAGCTTCTCCAGGCTCTGAGAAATCCATCCTTCCTAAAATGATCCACTGCCAAAAGAGGGTTAGACCTGACTGTGAGTAGAAAGGATTCACTCAGGAAATAATAGGTACAGGAAAGAAACAAGCAGAAATGACGCATCATGCTCTAAATGAGAAACTACTCCCTACAGATAGACCAAAGAATGTGGGTTTTCTATTAACTACCTACGACCCTTCATTCCTTCTGCCATTTCTCAAGTTTATGAAAAACTTGCAGTCAAAAACATTTGACTCTGGCAGGGCCAATTTATGTCCTAGAATTGGAAGGCACAATCCTGAGAGGCCATAATGCTTTCAGGGCCCAGAGAAAAAAAAGGTTTTTTTAATTTATTGTTTAATTTTTTTAAAGAAATTTTTTTAATGAATTTATTTTTTAATTTATTATTTATTTTTTAAATTTATTCTTCAGGGGAAGAGCCCCTGAAATACAGACATGCCTTGGGCCAGTGAAAGTCATAAGACAGTCCTGAGCCACAGAGTTCTGACTTGGCTCCTGGTGGAATGGGCCCAACTAAGAAATGTCAAGCCGAGAGCACTTGCTAGAGTGGAAGAAAGGTTTAGAGGTCTCTTACTGTATCCAGCTGGGAAGAGCATCTTAGACAGAATATTTTAACAAAGGGGAGAAGTTATTCAGATTAATGTTCAATATCAAAGAGTAAAGTATTTTGACAGGGATATCTAAAATCAGATGTTTACAAACATACAGGCAGATGGGCATTTGGGAAGACTCCCTAAGAGCCATGGTGAGGAACCCAGGATGGAGGTGGGAAGCAAATTGTGGGGTGGAGGGAATGGAGCTGGTGTGAATAAAGGAGTTCATTGGTTCTAGCAAGACATGCACCAGTCTCGGAGGGACTAAGCTGCTGGGCGTTATCAAGGGTAATACAAAACATTAGACATATCTTGTCTTTAATTTTCACACTTTACATTGGATAGCAAGGGAGAAGAAATGGAAGCTGGACCATCATGATCCAAAATAAGAGGCCACTCTCTCTATTTGGACTAAAAAAAATGAAAACAAAATAAACCCCAGTTTCCCTCTCTATTCAAGTGTGCAAGGCAAGTACTACTAGCTCCCTTTACAGATAAGAAGGCACAGAGGAGGTGCAGGGTTTGCTCAGCCCAGGTGCTACACTGGAGGACAGATCAGTGACATGGTCTGCCCATTCCAGAATGAACTGGAATCACTTTCTATCTTGTGCATGGTAAAAATGAACAAATGCAAGACTATTGCACTTAGTCTGCTCTTTTCTTCTTGGAGTGTTGGGTGATAGGTACAGTGATGCAATTTCTAAAATCGAGTTTAAAGAATTGTAGTTTAAAGCAAAAACTAGTGATCTAGACTAGGAATTTCATCTCTGCCAGAAGTTACAGGCATGTAACTTGTATGAAATCCCTGAACCCTGTTGATGCAATGCAAGGACTAGTTGTAACATATGGGGACATTTCCAGAGGTCTCCACAAGAAAAGGTCCTCAAAAGAAACAAAGTTCCTCAATAAGCAAAGGCCCAGATGGATCTGAGGGTGGCATTTCTCCAGGGAAAGAGACAAAACTGACCTTTATGAAGGTGAACACTCAGCTTTAGGATTTGTAATAATTTTAATATTGATAACATCAGGCATTTAGGCAGAGAACTGTAGTAGATGATTTGGAATAACACAGACTCTTTGGGGAGGGACATGAGGAAATCAGTATTTTAGGAAAATGGCTCTGGCAGAATATTATGGTAGATTAGGATAGGGAGAGCCGGTCGTCAAGGAGACAAATCGTGAGTCTGTAAATTGCACTGTGTCCTCCTTCCCTTCGTGTGTGACATTCTAGAGGCTCAGTTCAGTAGACAGTAGAGCTCAGGAAGGATGTCAAAGATATCCGTGTGTGTGTGTGTGTGTGTGTGTGTGTGTGTGTGTGTGTGTACCACCTCCCTGAAAAGCTACCAAAACACTGGATATCTGTCTGCGAAGTGAGAACAGGAGGCAGGTGGGAGAAGGAGAGAACTACCTTTCATTTCATTTCATTCCAGTGTTTTTCAACGCGAGCCGTGTTCTTATATTTCATAATTAACAGATTTTTTTTTAAAAGTTCTTATTATAACATCCAAGGATAAAAAGATCACATGAAGACATAGAGCGAACAGCTGTGTGAATCTCCTTCCAAGTCTGGAGCACTTAGCATATCCAAACATATACAAGGACCAGAATGCATAGACGTGGGACTAGATACTTGGGAACTGCAGGTGCCAGGAGTGGGGAGGGCCTGGCAACTGTGGAGAGGCAGGTAACTAGAGCCAAGAGAATGAGTCACCTGAGCAAAGAAGGATCAAAATCATCCTTCTTCCTTGACCTCTTCCAGCATACTTTGACTTTGCAACGTCCTACTGACCTCTGGGTTCCTTTCAGTTCAAGTTGCACATATGGCTTTAAAACGTTATTGAATAATACACTTGTCACAGTGTAATCATACCAACACCTTAAAATAGAAAATGAAGGAGCCCAAATGCCCAAAAGAAGTAAACAAATTAACCTTGCCAGCTAAATAAACAGAAAGCTGTATTTTATTAATGACAGAGAAACGCATATGAATGCAGAACTAAGGATAAATCCTTTAGAGGGAGGGAAAAGTTCATCTGTATATTGACAGAAAATTATATCAGAGACTGGGATTTGGGTGCATTTTTTTTGTCAAAGGATTCTGAGGCCCCCTGTAAATTTTTATCTGCTACTGCATAAATTTAAAAGACAGAAGAAGGCAGGGAGGAGGGCTGGAATTCAGGCAGGAGGAGAAGGAATAGGGTACCAGGGCTGTCTGCACATAGCTGTGAGCACCTCCCTTCTGGGGCTTGATGCTCCCTTGTAACCTTTAGGAACTTGATTTATCAATGCATACCGAAAAGATCAATCTCTGTGAATCTTATAGCTACGTCTGTGGGTACATAATTCACCATCCAAACCTGGACATATTATTTCATACTGGACTCTTATGAGAGTTAAAGAAAGTGCTGCTGCTATTTAAACCAGGGCCAGGCGTTGTGGCTCATGCCTATAATCCTTGCACTTTAGGGCACCAAGGTAGGAGACTCACTTAAACCCAGGAGTTTGAGATTGCAGTGAGCTAGGATGCCAAGAGAAAGACCCTGTTTCCAAAAAAAAAAAAAAAAAAATTTAAACCAAAACAAGAAACATATCTGAAACAGTCCCAAGCAAATAGGGATATACAAACACCCTACTTATTAGAGAATTGATGACTTAAATGATAATTTATAAGCCAACAATGAAGGTATACTTTTTCCATAACTACAAAGACCAGATTACTCATGTCCATGATTCACAGGGCATTTAAACACCATTACCATCAGAAAGTTGGATTCAGAGTGAGGCATTAGATCATTTTGTGTGTCATATCATTCCATTTTTAATACAACAAAATAACGCAGCCTTTCTGCTCTGGAGTTCCCCTTGACAGAGGCTGAGTGCCACATAAACCACTGTACTTCTGTTTACATTGACAGAATACAATTTCCAGGTGTATCTTAGTTATCAGCTAGCAAGGTAAAGATAACAAATGGGAAGCCCTTATGGGAAAAGGAGAGTTGAGAAGTGAGTTTTTCCTCTTGGTCCAGAAAGGATCATGTTGGTCAGACCTAGCTGCCCTTGATAGGAAATGAGTTAATACCTGCCTGGCTGAGATGTGATTCCAGCCTGGGTGACACACCATTCCTATTTGTCCAGAACTGATATATTTCCCAGGACTTGGGACTGTTAGACAAAAGCCAACAAAGTCCTAGGCAAGCCTGGACAAGCTGGTCACCCTACTTTTAGGTCTAGTACCTGTAGTTATTTTAAGAAAGCAATATTGGTTTTGGAAACTATTAATTGCTATTTTTGCTTTTTTGCACTGGTTATATTTTCTGTGATTGTCTCCCTCTTCTTCTTCGGGTATTTTTCAAACAACTTGTCAAGGAAATTTGTCAAACAAATGTGCACTTACTCTCATATTCCATATATATATATAAATGTATGTAATTGATATATATATATATATATCACCTATAATTGTCCATGATAGGCCCAGGGATACAGTAATGTGCAGAATAAATACACTCTTCCCTCTTAAAGTAATAGATTTGGAGCAGGAGTTTCTTCTATCTACACTTCAGACAAATATATAGAGAGAAATTGTCACATCTTGGGGAGGGGTGGAGCTTGTCCCCAGCAGAGTTCAGAAAAGAAGCCCACTCTGGAGGCCAAGGCAGGTGGGTTGCCCAAGCTCATGGGTTCAAGATCAGGCTAAGCAAGAGTGAACCCAGTCTCTAAAAATAGCCAGGCATTGTGGTGGGCACCTGTAGTCCCAGCCACTCGGGAGTCTGAGGCAAGAGAATCGTTTGAGCCCAGGAGTTTGAGGTTGCTGTGAGCTATGACATCACAGCACTGTACTGAGGGCAACAAAGTGAGACTCTGTCATGAACATAATAAAAATTAAAATATAAAAAGAAAGAAAAGAAGCCCAGAGGAGGCTTGTGAAATTGAAGGGAAGAGGTAAGTTTTTGCACCCACAACTCCCAACTCACTGCTCAGACCAGAGGTTTAGTCTGTTCTGAGGTCTTCACGTGCAGGGCCTTTTCCTGGCATTGTTATTCCACAGGCTCTTCCTGCCTTCCTCATCCTCTGTCCCCTACCCTAATGAAGGGTCCCAGCCTTGGCCCGCGTAGTATCCCAACATAGAACTCTAGGAATGATCTCCCATTCCTCTGTCTCTCTCAGACCTACATTCAGTTAATCTCCAAGTTCTCTTCATTCTGTCATCATCAGACTCTTATCCATTTTCCTCTGACACAGCTGAGCGTGTCTGGTGGGCCTGCTCTGCTTTGTAAGAAGTGCCTGCTCTTACCCACAGACAGGAGCCAGAAGCAGCCATGTCTGTAAGGTGACATCAGTGACAGCAATGATCTGATCAGTGCTGCTCAGGGCATTTCCATGGACCATTGATTTGGGACTTAGGAGCAATCTCAGTCTGGGCTCCTGCTGGAATGGAGCATGCAAACTTGAGGTTGAGATTGGAGTTGTGGTGTGGGTATGGTCACATGGTGCCATCATGTGGTGCCACAGGTCTGTGAGTCAGCAAAACATCAACAGAGAAGGAGTCACAAGAATGAGGAAAGCAGCAACAAGGGACTGAGGAACAAGAGCAGGAAAGAGATTGCCGGCTGATGCCTCAAATAGCTTTCCTGCTAACAGTACCTCCTGAGATCGATATTTAGTTCCTGACTTCCATTGCTACAAAATCTCCCAAACACCTTCCAATTACTTCCCATTCCTCCTCAACTTTTTTATTTATTTATTTATTTATTTATTTATTTATTTATTTATTTATTTGAAATGGAGTCTCACTCTGTCACCCTGTGTAAAGTGTCATAGTATCATAGCTCACAGCAACCTCAAACTCTTGGGTTCAAGTGATCCTCTTGCCTCAGCCTCCCAAGTAGCTGGGACTATAGGTGCCCTTCACAACACCTGGATAGTTGTTCTATTTTTAGTAGAAACAGGGTCTCGCTCTTTCTCAGGCTGGTCTCGAACTCCTGAGCTGAAGCAATTCACCCGCCTTAGCCTCCCAGAGTGCTAGGATTACAGGCATGAGCCATCAGGCCCAGCCTCCTCCCCAACTTTAAATGATCTTGTATGAGTTTTTATTATTAGCCATCAAAATATCCTTAACATATTACGTTCCAGTCTTTGTCCTAATACAGGTTCTTATTTTCTCTCCTAAGATAACGTGAAATTATATATAATAGTTAGCACATTGCCTGGTGCATAGTAAAATCTTAATCAATGTTAATACTCTTATTACTATTCAAGAAGCATTTGTGCAGTCTTCGAACACTGTGCTAAATATGTGGGAGAGTAGCTTTACTTTCTAAATTGCTTAGTGATTCTGAGATGTGCAAAATCATAATAGATGATGGCACCACAGGCAAAGAAAGGGGAAAATTCACCAACTGGCAACAATAGCTGGGTAAATAGAGGTGAGACCAGGGAACCATCTACCTGGATAGTGATTTCTCGTAGGAGGTCACCCTTACTTCAGTCCCCTCACTACTGGCCATAGTAAATCTATCACACAGCAATCTTTGCCTGTTGGAGCTAGACAATACATTTCTGGGGGAAGGAATGCAGAAATCCATGCTCCATTGGGCTTTTAGTGCCTTAACTGTAAGCAGAAATTCAAACAATGTACTTGTATATTAAATGGATTGTTAGAAGAGTTAAATTATTTTCATGTTTGCAACACCAACAGTTTTTAAAGGTGGTTTCATCATAATTGATTAGATTCACTTGAGTTCTTCATCAAAGTAGGTTATTAATGGGCATTTACTTTCAAAGCCTTCCACTGCTAAGAAGCCATGATACAAGTAATAAAGAGAAATATTAATATTCCTTTGAGTAAACAAACACAAAACATCTCCTACCATATCCTCTTCCATTATTAAAATTGGAGACAAAGTGCCTGAAAATTAGAATGGATTTACCCAGATGTCAGTAGAGGAACGGGAGAATTACCAAGCACTTAAATGATTCCAAATAAGCTGGAACATATGTCTCAAGGCAGTAAAGGAAACACATTCAAGTTACAACCACGAATCTGAGGAAATGCTGCAAGATGTTTTTAATTAGAGACACTACTGGGTAGACAAATGATGCTGGTGCCTCTTAATATTCATGCTGCTGGGATAATCGTGTTCCATGCCTTAAGTCAGTGAGGTTTACTCAGAAGAGAACTCCTAAGTCTTGCTCTTTACGCACAAATCCACCATCCTTTAACCAGTCGTAATACCCACATTTCATTTACTTATATGCAGTTCTGCTCCCTATAAAAGCAAGGGCTTTCTGGCAGATTTATCTTCTTAAAATGGGAATGTTAAAATGTTGAATTGAATTACAAATTAAGAGTGCTGTGCACATTATTGATTGTTTGAAGCATTTACTTTAAAGGGTGATTATGTCACAACCACAGTTCTCCAGGCAATGCTGTTTACGCTGTGTTGGGGAGATTCTGCTCTGTCTCCCTTCACTCCCCACCCAACTGCAGTTGGCTTTTCCTTCCATCACTTCCTAGGAACTGTTTGTTCTAGTCATCTCCTGAACACAAATTCTAATTGGGTGCTTTTCACTCTCTCATCCTACTTGCCCTCTCTGCAGCATTTGACACTTTTTAGCACTCCCTGGCTTCAGGGATCCCTTCCCCTTTTGTTCTCTTCCCCTGTGGTTCATTTACTAACAACCTTTCCTCGGTAAAAATCATGGAGAGTGGTGCTATTTCTCTATGGTTTCTTCCTCCCAGCCTCTGCTGGCTCTTCTGTCCCACCTGGCACCACCTCTCCCTACATCATCCTACCTCTCTACTCTCTAAATCAAAACATTAAATATTAAATGTTAAGCCTCTTTAATTTTGTGAAGGCAAAAAATGGAAACCTAATAAAAAATATGTAAAAAATAAAAAAAAAGGAGTCTCTGCACTGATCTATTTGCTATTGATCCAGATAAAAACTCCTTATGAAATTCTGTCATGTCTTCATGTTAAAGTATGTCCTCTTAGGATCTACAGATTTAAAGAGTGACGAGACCTCCAGAAGTTTCCACTGTCGTGGGCACTATGCTACATACAGAAAATCAAATTGGTTACTGCAAACCAATAAGGTAAGTGCAGGGGCACCAAAGTATAGGCGATGCAGGCCAGGGAGGCACAACCCTTTCACCTGTATTTATATTTTTACTTTCTTTCTGTTTTATTTTTAAATAGAAATAGGGTCTTGCTTTTGTTCAGGCTGGTCATGAGCTCAAGTGATCCTCCCACCTTGGCCTCCCAGAGTGATAGAATTACAGGTGTGAGCCACCACACCCAGACCTTTATTTGTATTTTTAAAAACAACAGTTTAAAACTTAAAGGAAGAAATCTCAAATGTCTCTGAAATAACACCTGTGGAGTCAGAACCAATACTATTTAATTAAAGCAAATCATAGTTATCATCTCTGAATGTTCATTATATACCAGGCACTAGCTTAGGTGTCTTACAGATAATAACTCTTCTGACCTCACAGCAGCTCTACGAAGGATGTATTTAATAACCTTATTACATGAAACTCAGCAAACTACCAAGTGTCGTGTCTGGTTTGGAATCTAGACACGTGAACGTCATTTGTGTTTCCTACTTCTCTGTTCGTCTTCCTATCAGTCAAGCCAGCCTCTGCTGACTCTACCTAAATATTGTTCAAAGCCATTCATGTCTCTCCATTCCCCCTGCCAGCAACCCAATCAAGGCCATCATCATTTTTCTCCTGATTGGGGAGAAATACTTAGTTTCTTGACAGCAGCCAATCCAGAGTGAGGTGCTTAATAGAAGAACACAATTATATTACTCTTATTTAAAGTCTTTCCCCATTTTTACCTAAAAGTCCGTATGTTACCAGACCTTTTAGAGTTCTCCACCCTCTTGCCTGTCCTTATCCTTTCTCTCCTCTGTCACCCCCAGGCATGACCTGGCTGGTGTGCCCCTAGTATGCACCAAGATCACTCTCAGACATGTGGGGGTTCACATGTGATGAACTGGATCACTGAGCCCTGTCCCCTCCTCCTTTTTTGCATATTCATAAAGCAACATTTCTAAAGAAGGTATTCTGTAGGCCAGTTCTTTCTGCTAGATGCTTTCTTAGATTTCTTCACTACTTGGGCCATGATAATCTTTCTGTGTGCTATTATTATTTGCTTAATTGTCCATCTTTCTAGTGAAATATAAGCAGTCTTAGGACAGGGACTAGGTCTGCAGCATCAGAGCAGACCTCAGTTCCTGGCACTGAATGGGGCCTTAATAAGTCCTTAGGGAATGAGCTAACAAAGCAAACTCATCTGTCTGACACCTACACCCTGCTCTAGAGCATAATGCCTCCCAGCTGAGCTCTGGCTTAAAGGGATTATGTTCTTGGTTTAAAAAGCATCTGACCAGGAGAGGGAACAGGAAAGAATGTTGGTGGGTGTGCTCCCATCTGGTGGGCACAATGTAAGGCTACATGGCACACCTCCTGGGTGCGGGACATAACCACAACAGGGACTTTACCTAACAAATGCAAACATTGTAACCTAATCGTTTGTACCCTCATATTAACGTGAAATTTAAAAAGAAAAATAAAGAGCATTTGCCTATCATACACATACACACAAAAGTAAAGCATCTAGGGTGGTGCCTGTGGCTCAGTGAGTAGGGCGCCAGCCCCATATACCGAGGGTGTATGGGGCTGGTGCCCCAGCCAAACTGCAACAAAAAATAGCCAGGTGTTGTGACGGGGTGCCTGTAGTCCCAGCAACTCGGGAAGCTGAGGCAAGAGAATCGCCTAAGCCCAGGAGTTTGAGGTTGCTGTGAGCTGTGTGACGCCATGGTACTCTACCCAGGGTGATGAAGTGAGATTCTGCCTCAAAAAAAAAAAAAAAGTAAAGCATCTAATCAAGATGTAACAAGTCCACACAGGCAACATGTTCCTAGTTTAAAATGCATCACTGCCTCAATGTCTAAGTTTGATGAGAAATAAAACTTATGGGTCATGAAAATGTATGATAATGATAAAAGTCAATTGCTTGACTATATCGAGAAAATTGAACTGGCAGGGAAAGATTTAGTTCTTTTAAAAAATAAAAGTATTTAAGGCAAAAAAATTATGAATTGTATTATCCCATCCTCCAAATTTTTATATTCATAGAATTTTAGAACCAAACGTTCTTTAATATCATCTAGTTAACTCCATAACTTATAGGTAAGTATGACCAGCAAAATAAATGATTTTCTCAGGGTGGCGCCTGTGGCTCAAAGGAGTAGGGCGCTGGCCCCATATGCTGGAGGTGGCGAGTTCAAACCCGGCCCATGTCAAAAACTACAAATAAAATAAAATAAAAAATAAATGATTTTCTCAAGTTCTCCAGCCAATGACAGTGGAGCAGAGATTAGACAAAAAGATATTGATAATAGATCTATGAAGAGGAAAACTAAGATTGAGGGTTGTATCTTTATACTTCAGAATTGAAGGCAAATATATGCTCTCATAAAATATTAGTTAAAACTACAAAGAGTAAATATTAGCTCAAACAGAACATTGTCATGATAATATTCTTCAGGGTCAGTGATTCATGATCTGTATAACAGAGTAACACCTAGTTTACAATTGCTGGTGTTCTTCAGCCCAAAAGATATGCATTAAATATATTCAATGATTCTAAAAGGTGGTGTATAATAGAAATCCAAGACATTACTTGTATTATTCTCATTGGTTTCATATTTTCTGTATGTGCTAACTTTAACTTGGAATAATTATATGAGTTTTAACTTAGTACAATTGTAATCAATATCTTCACATGACATTAATACATATGCAAAGACATATAAAATAAATCCAGGGTATTACATATTCTAGTTCAATTACATTCAACAAACAAGTTTTTGAACACACAATAAATGCCAAGAATTGTCAAAATACTTGGGAATAATTAAAACCTGGCTTCTGTTTTCAAGATTGAAGTCTAGCAAGGGACAAGATCTGTCAACAGTTTTTTGGGTTTTTTTTAGTATGATAAGTGCAATAATAGACGTATGTCTTCAAAAAGATTATAATAAAAGTAAAAGAAATTTTTGTTAAAATTCTTACCTGTATTCCATAAAGACATTGCCTTTTGCTTAAAATATTTCATTTTAATAAACAATCCCCATAGGAAAAAGTCTGTAAAAATAGCAAATTGTCTTTCATATCCAATATTAAATGTGTTGGTAGAAAAAGAAGAGATAAAAACCTACTTTGGAAAGATCAAAAGATGAACAGACCAGTGCAGAGTCAAGATTTTATACACTCTTTGTCAAGGTCAACGGTGACAATTTCAGTCAATTTTGCCATTATTTCTATATTTGTCTGCTGGTTTTTGAGAAGTTGAACCCAAATCTGGATTTGGCACCCAAAATGTCTCTGAGACAAGAGTGTGAGATGCCAGAAAATTATTTCATTTCTATAACCAAGATCCACAGACCACTTTAACTCCCCAAATGTTTCCTACCTAATATGATTAGACAATATTAATAAGAGAAGCAGCAACATCCTCTCTGGTGGCATCAGTTATGGAGTCTTGGGCTCTAGTACTATCTCTCCAGTGATTTTGAGAAATTAAGAGTCTCAACATTTTCCTTATTGCCAAGAAAACAGTTAATAATAGTTGTCTACTATTTCTAGGCCATTATAGGACTACTAAGAAAGAATATCTATTAGGGGAATATTATGTCCCAAAGACTATACTAACACTCTGCATAAATGAGTTCATATAAGCCTGATAACAACCTTATAAGGTAGGGCTTATTATTCCCATTTTACAGATGTGGGGGGAAAGGCAGGGGTGATAAGCTAGTAATTTTTGAATTTGAGCCTATAATGTTGTGCTTCAAAATCCATTGTTGTACTGAGCACAGTGGCTAATGCCTATAATCCCAACATTTTGGGAGGCCAAGGCAGGAGGATCACTTGAGGCCAGGAGTTCCATACCAGCCTGGGCAACACAGAAAGACCCTGTCTCTTCAAAAGAATTTTAAAATTAGCTGGGTGTGGTGTCAAGCACCTGTTGCCCTGGCCACTAGGGAGGCTAACATAGGAGGATCTCTTCAGCCCTGGAGTTTGAGGCTGCAGTGAGCCATGATCACACCACTGCATTATAGCCTGGGTGACAGAGCAAACTCTGTCTGAAAAACAAACAAAAATCTCTTCTTGCCATCATTATGATGTATAATTATTAGCACATACTTCTGATAATGTTAATTAATTTCTTTCTTCAAAAAGTGTAATTTTAAAAAGTGTCCTGTCTATCCAGGGAAATGCATTGTTACTTGTCTCTTCCAACATCCAGAAAATTTTTACTGCATCTCTAGGTGAAGCAAACAGCTAACTGGTTTGCTATAAAAGAGGAAGGCTAGCTAGTCAAGGTCTTTGACTTTGAATCACTTTTGCAGGACTTGAAAGCTTTTAGAAAAACCTGAAAATGTCTCTCTGGAGCAAAGAACTTTCTGAACTCTGTGTAAAATAACTTTTGAGAAATAATGTGAAAAAGTGAAACTCTTTGAGTTATAGGAAACAGTTCAGGCATCAATTCTCACTACTGATGGGCGAGTTCTGCATAACTATTTCCTCAAACCAATTAATTCTCCATTTCCCATTGGAGAAAAAGAGAAGAAGATAGCAGAGAAACACTGATACTGAAGCCTATTGAAGCTGCATTGAGGGCAGAAATAGGCTACAAGCGAGTACTGCAGAATTGTAACTAATCAGTTTTACTAAAATGAGTCCATGTGGTAGTCTAATTGAGAAAATCTTTGGTGTTTCTTATGGGAATGTAACTTACTTAGAATGGCTAAACTGACAGCAGTAACCTCACAGAAATTCTATGCAATATGAGATGAAACAAGAGAAATATCACCCTGGCCAGGTTTTGGTTTGTAGGCAATAGACATTAAAGCTCTCCATTTGGTCTTTGGAAGATTGCAAGCCATTTTCACATGGACCTGAGGAAAAAACTATGTTGCATCTGGACACTTTTTAAAGAGTTAATCCAGATAAAACAGACAAAGTTTAACTTGCATGTCAAAGATTCAAAATGTCCAAATGGGGAGGAAACTAAGCAGACCCGTTTTCAGAGAGGCTTAGTTTGAAATAAATGAGAGACAGCTGTTAAAAGTAATAAGTCTGTTTCCAGTTTCGAATAGTCAGGAGAGACATATCCTCATAGATGTGATGAAGAGGGGTGTTGCGGTTTTGTCCACCAAAAAAAAAAAAAGAAGAAGAAGAAGAAGAAGAGGAAATAGTGGGATCAAGCTGGCCACTGGCATTCAGTATTTGGCAAATCTAAAGGGTAGATAGGCAGGGCAGCCCTGGAGATTCAAGTTTGGCTGATGATTCCATTATTACATAGTATAACCCTAGAATATGTGGCAGGGTTATTTCTTCCTTGGGTAGAAAGAATTACATTTACTTAATGTAAAGTAAATAGTGTCTTAAAAAAAAAATTAAATAAGGGGCAGTGCCTGTGGCTCAAGGAGTAGGGCACTGGCCCCATATACTGGGGGTGGTGGGTTAAAGCCCAGCCCTGGCCAAAACTGAAAAAAAAAAAAAAAAAAAAAAAAATCAAATGAGAACTAATTTTTGTCAACAGTTGCTATATTCAAATGACCACATCCTATAGATGACTAACTTGATGATAAAATTAAAGTAACAATTTTCAACATAGACACCTCTTTGAAGATGTCTTGTATATTGATGTCCACAAGTTATTCCACTTAAAATGTAGTTGATCACGTACACTAATGCACAGAACCAAATGTCAAAATCAGAAACCTTACTATATATAATAATTGCTAAAGAGGAAACGTGTTGGAGCATTGACTATATAGATGATACTGAACCATTTGAGAGCCGATGAATTCATTTGACGTTACTTTGAAACACAATACATAACAGCAGTTATTCTTTCCTATTCCTAACCTACATAGAAAGGTTTTATTACAAAAGACGTTAGTATCTATTAGGGAGATGGAGGAAGAAAAAGAGGGTGTTTTCCATGCAGATTTGCTATAGGTCTACAAAGAAGGAAAAAAATAAAACCAGAACTTTCAAATCTTCTCATTTCCAGGGTGCCCATCTTCTTCCCTATCCAATGTTACTGGTGTGATTTGAGGATGAAAAGATTTGTGAAAGGACTTCGTGTGTGAATATAAGGTGATAGTTTCATATCTGGTAGATGTCATCTTATATGCTTCTGGGGAGAATTATTAAAGACATTTGTGATATTTAAATGAAAATGAATTGTAAAACAATATCTAAGGTATACTTAAAAATTATATGTGCTACTAATAAAAGCCTCAAAGTGGCTATCTCTGAGTAGTATAAATTATAATGCATCTCTATATTTTCTACCCTTTATACAGTAAAAATTAATTTTGTATAATAAAAATTAAAATAAGATGCTGGTCAATATTTGGGGGTATAAATTAGGCTCACAATTGGGTATATGTCATATGCCTAATCACATATTCCATAAATATATACAAATGTTACTTGTCAAAAATAAAATTACAAAAAAAATTAAAAACAAAAAAGGATTAGGCATATGTCTTTAAATACATCCATATGTACAAATATATATATTATAATACATATAACTAATTTTACACATAAATAAGTCAAACATACTATCAAATTTGGGGGGTTTGGTTTGCCTTTGCTGTCTTGCCACAACCCAAATCAGGTCCTGTATGTAACGTACTTTTCCTCTCACATTAGCCCTCTTGCTTTAACCTGCCTGATACCTGATCCAGGTTAATGATGTAGTTTTCAATATTTTTCTCCATGCTTATATGCTCAGATAAACAAGCATGCTAACCTATCACATATTGTTGTGGGTTGTTTAACAAAATGGATCAATAATACGTAAGTCTCTATGGCCTGCTACTTCTCACTCAGTAATACCTCACTGAAAAGCTCCGGAACAACTGCTACTGCTCTAATTCCTTATTTTAATGATTGTATGATATACCATATTATGCCACATGTGCTTTAATTTATTCATCAATTCTCCTATTGAAGTTTCTAGGGTTTTTTTTTTTTTTTTTTTTTGCAATTATGAAAAATGTTTCAATCAGCACCCTTGTACATGTGGCATTACTCATGATTTTATTTGTTTGGGAAAGTGTCCCAGGAGTGGAAATGTGAAATCAAGAACACACGCATTTAAAATTTTGATAGATATTGCCAGATCATTTCTGAAAAGGCATCAACAATTAAAAATTTCACCAGTCATGTATGAAAGTACTCTTTTTCCTGTGTCACTGAGAGTAATAGGCATTTTCATTCTTTTTAACTTTTAACAGTCCAATAAGTATCAACTAATATCTCATTTGATATTACTTTAATTTCCCTTACTTATTAAAAGATTTGACAGACTTTTCAAATACTTAGTCATTGGATTGATTCTTGTCTGACTTGCTTAATCTGTTTATTTTGCCCATTTTTATATGAAGATATTTGCTTTGCTTTTCAATTTGCAACAATTTTTTGTACATTTTGTATTTTAATCCTATTTCTGTCATTATTACTATTTTAATTTACCATATCTATCTTTTTTCTTCTGAATTTATTTGTTATAATTTTTTTTTTTTTTTTTTTTTTTTGAGACAGAGTCTCACTCTGTCACCTTGGGTAGAGTGCCATGGCATCATAGCTCTCAGTAACCTCCAACTCTTGGGCTCAAGAGATCCTCTTGCCTCAGCCTCCCAAGTAGCTGGAACTACAGGCGCCAACAACACCCCGCTATTTCTTCAGTACAGGGTCTCCTGCTGTTGCTCAGGCTGGTCTCAAACTCCTGAACTAAAGCGATCCACCTGAGTCAGCCTCTCCGAGTGGTAGGATTACGGGCTATTTGTGATAACTTTTGTCCTCTATTTTTACACTATTAAATATGTCTTTTCTTCTTACAAATTATTTGTTTTGGTCTGGCTTTGGAGGATTATAAATAGTTATATTTAGTCAGTCTTCTTGACAGTCCCAATATTAGCTGCCAAGGGTAACAACAATCACAAAATTATCCTTTGCAAATAGAGAAAGAAGTTAGAAGCAGAAAACCCTCAGATAATAACAACTTAAATAAAATTAAGTTTATTTCTCTCATGAAGTCTGGAAGGAATTAATACATTCCAATCTATGTATATTCAGGGTAAAGGATCTGGATTCTCTATCTTGAAAATATACTGTTCATAATTTCCTTTCTTAGGTCAAGTCATGATTCAAAATTCTGTTAAAGACTCAATCATTTTGTCCATTTCCAGTTAGTAAGAAAAAAGAAGGAAAAAAACAAGGGCCATGCCCTTTAAGATGTCAACATCTCTCATGAAACATGTCATCAATTCTGAAGTGCTATACCCAACTTTCGCAGTCACACATGTGCGCCATCCTGACTTTTGAGGAGCAGGTGGCACCTACCAATTAGAAGGACACATCTGAACAAGTGCAGCTTCACAGGCTACACATTCAGCTTCACAGAAAGGCTCTCTACAGCCTTGTCTGCCCCTGAACGCTTAACCTCTGTCCTCACCTTTTCTTGTTTTTGCCTACTTATTTTTTTCCCTCCTACGATAAGGCCATTTTCTATCTGTTTTCTCAGTTCTGTTAGTGTATTTGGAATGATTAGTTCCACTTAGAGGTAGCACAGTGCAGTAGTTGACAGTGTGGGTTCTGGAGCTGAAGCACCTGGGTTCAAGTCCTGGTTCCATTACT
>CAUYPK010065658.1:0-35931 GCA_963574355.1 Loris lydekkerianus | reverse complement strand
CCCAGGAGAATAGAACATTTTGTTTTCCTTTTTAACCATTATTTTAAAATGGCAAAAGACAGTATAGTTATTGCTGAAAGAAAAAAAATGAACAAATAAATAAAATGTGAAACTCATTCAGTCTTGCAAGCCTATGAGATTATAATTTTACTCTCTCAAAGAATTAAGAACATTTATAGAGAGGGGCGGCACCTGTGGCTCAAGGAGTAGGGTGCCAGCCCCATATACCAGGGGTGGCGGGTTCAAGCCCAGCCCCAGCCAAAACTGCAAAAAAAAAAAAAAAAATGTATAGAGAGATGATTAATTTAGTTTAAAAGTTACCATTCCCTTGAAAATCTGAATGGCTGGTCTTTCAGTAAGGCAGACAGGCTAACATCAATGTTGAAAATCTGAGAACACCTTCTGTGCATGTGAGGGAAGCAAAAATGGGGGAAACTCAACTTTACTGTATCTACATCTCTAAAAACTACCATTATTTAACATATTTGATATAAAATTTTTATGATTTACAGTCAATGTGATCATACGATTTATCCTTTATTTTAGTATCCTTTTCAAGTAAGAGAGATACTGTAAAAACTATCTTAGAATTGCAGAGATTGATCAACCAAGGCATAACCTACAAACAGAACGCAAGGCATCCCACTTCTATTACATAACTACTGACTGATTTTCAGACGCACACCATTACCACACCCAAATTGGAATAAATATTAAGGCGCCCAGTACTCTGCAATAATGATGTTCATTTATATTATGAAAGAAGAATAAAGGTGACTCTCTCTAAATGGGTGCTAAGCATATTTTATGTTTTTGATAGTTTCAAATAATCAAAGCCTGCATTCCAATGGATTTTTGTGACTAACAGGCTTTAATTTAGTGAAAGACACCTTTCAGTTAAATTCAAATGGTCTTTCCCATGTCACATGGCTGAACTTTGATTTGCAGAGTCAAACTTGTATAAGAGTGTCTCATTCATTTCCACTTTCCAGCTGTGATAGCTCATCACCAGTAATTTTTCACACCTACACGTGTTTATTATCAGTTATGCTTTTTATTTTGTCCAAAGAGCAGTGAAATAAAGATTCTCGAGTAATATGAAAAGCTCTTCCCATATAAACACACTATATTAAAATTACGGAGATAACAGTCAAAGTACAAATACAGACTAATCAGAGCTGGAGGCACTGCAGAGCGGGTGCCGCTAGGGACACAGCGTGTTGACACACACATGTAAGTGCTGTCCTGCTTTGGGTCCCCAGATGCAAGAGACTAACACCAAAGTGGACACATTCAAATGAAGTCTGCTGAAGCTCAGTTCACAGGATTATGGCAATGGGAATTCCTTAGACGTTAACAAATGGGCCAACGTGATTTGGTACATGCAAAACGTTATCTTTAAGGGAAGTTTGGTGAAGAATGTATGGAAACTATATATTACTTTGTAATAGATATTACATATTTAAAATTATTCTTAAAAAGTCTTAAAATTTGTATGCTTATGAGAATAAAAAAATAATTACATGGAATAGTTTAATAATCTGTTGATAGGTTTTGGGTGAAACTTAAATATCTATCATCTCTCTACCTATTAATATCTACATCTGTTCAAATAATTTACTTTCTAAGAGTAAGGTAGTAAAAAATACTAATGAAAACACTACAATTCTGCTCAAATTTCCTTGAGGTACACAGCATTTCCCCCCCAATTTATAGAAGTACTTGCCTTAAACAACATGTACATATTTATACATATTTATAATGTACATATATAAATATATTTGCCATTAAAACTTACATTGTTAACCACAGAATTAGAATTGAATTTTTTGCTGATGTTTTAACTTTAGCATTGCTCAAATCTCCTTTTTTAACTTAATCACTTCCAAAATGAACATTATATTAGGGTAATAAAATAGACATAATATCTTTCAACAGGTAAGGTAATAAAAGTACACTTAATGGCTTTCAAAAGTTCATAAATTTTGTTGCTGAAATTTAGTGCAGTCTATCTTTGTTGGATTAATATTGATTTTATGTTGCTGCTTCCCTGGGGTTATCTATGTAAGCAATTAAGCCTTCAGAAGAATGATCTATCACTCACTCAGAAGTTTCTTCATCCCTTGTCGCCTCTGAATATTGCTGAGCTCCGTCTGGCAAGGTGGGTCTACAATGACATAGAAATGTTACTTCAGGATTACAGTGAAACACAGAAAGTGACATTTCTACGTTACCAAAGTTTCACATGCCTTTAGACGATACACATTGCATTTAATTAGTGTGTTTGTGAAGAGATATTTGTCATTCATAAAGATATGGGTATATATACAGAAGGTGCAAAACTGTATACCCATTTTAAGAAAGGAAAAAAACTGTGATAAAATTGTAATAATACATACCTATAATAAAAGATGAAAACAAGTTAAGTTGAGCACCTCTTATAATTGCAGAAGTCAAACATGACTTGATATTACAATTTTAATATAGTTTTTTTCTTGCTTGAAATGTGTATACTTTTTGCTGCGCCATCTGTATACCCATCACGTGTGTGTGTGTGTGTGTGTGTGTGTGTGTGTGTGTAGAGAGAGGGAGAGAGGGAGACCACACACATTATTTCCTATTTATTAATAGTAGATCATCTTAGTTTTCTTCAGAATGACTGAACTGGCTAAAAAATTAAAAAGAAACACATGATAGGAAAATACTTCTCATTGTTTACTTTTTGAAAAGGTCAATGCAGCAATATAAATCCAACAGATTGACTGTTGCTCAAGCAACTGATTATGTTTTCCCCTCATTGGAAATTTTCTGTGAAGCAGACGAGTAGTTCTGCATTTCAAAAGTGAACTCTGAAGCAGTAATGCTTCTTTCAGGTTAGGTCAGATATCCCTTTGTAAATTATAATATTGTATAATGTTAATTTAGTTTCACTGGTGTATTCAATTTAGTTTCACAGATATAATATATAATAATTTCTAGTAGGCTGTTCTCATATTTTAAACATAAGCATAAAAGGCTTTTCATGCTGAACAGTTAAGGGAGGACATTTGCAGAGGAGCGTAAATGTCTTAACAGTTGCACTGCAATCTGCCTTGTGTCAGCACTGTTGCACGGACACGTACACTTGGCCCTCCTACCTGCAAGTTGTGCATTCACAGTTTCAACCAACTACTAATCGAAAAAAGTCAAAAAATAAAAGTAAATTATAATAATACAAAAAAAAAGACATAAAATACACTATATTTTATTTACATAGCATTCATATTGCATTAGGTATCGTAAGTAACACAGAAATGGCTTAAAGCAGACAGGATTTTCAGAGGTTATAGGCAAATGCTGTTCCATTTCATATGAGAAACTCGAGCACGCATGGCCGCTGTGTCTGTGAGTGGTTTTGAGACCAGTTCTCCTGGGGTGCCTGAGAGAAAACTGATCTTCAGTTTAATGCATTCTGTATTCATATTCTAAAAACTTGCTGTTAATGCTTGGGCAAATAAAAACTATCATAAACTAGTGAATTAGTAAAATAATAAACTGAGTCCCATTGTCCTAGGGTACTCCTTTTTAGAGAAATGGCAAAGCAGCCCTTTAACTTCTTTCCACGTAAACCAGCAGTCTTATGCGCTTTTCTTCTTAACTTGGCTTAATCATTAGACTTCCACAGAGTGGATACACTTGAAAAAGTTTATTGGACTTATTACAAATAATATTAGAAGTTTCATATATTCACAATGCCAATTTCTGTGTTTAATGTCTTTCGTTTAATAGGAAAAACACTTTTTTTTTTAGAGACAGAGTCTCACTTTATCGTCTTCTGTAGAGTGATGTTATGTCACAGCTCACAGCAACTTCCAACTTCTGGGCTTAGGCGATTCTCTTGCCTCAGCTTCCCAAGTCGCTGAGACTATAGGCACCTGCGACAACGCCTGGCTATTTTTTTGCTGTGGTTTGGCCAGGGCTGGGTTTGAACCTGCCACCCTCAGTACATGGGGCTGGTGCCCTACCCACTGAGTCATAGGCACTGCCCAGAAAAACACTTGTTTTAAAATTAATTAATCCCCATGACCCATACTTTACTACTGCTTTCTGTAGACTAAAGGATAATAACCTCTTAAAATGTCATTTCTTTTCATTGAGTCACTGAGAGAAAATATTGGATAAGCTACTGAATGAAATAAGACTTGCTGATGCTACCAGAACTTTCCAATAGTCTCAGTCGTTATCACTGGGCATTTCACATGTTATTACCTCCCCAGTTCTGAAGATAGAATTAAAACCACTTGGAGACGGAGATCAAGGGCTCTCACGCAAATTCTCTATCCCTTCATGCACTCACTTTGTAATGTGAAGTTACTTAAGATCAGTTATGTTTTAGTCTTTCAGTATAAGAGGGTAAGAATGATTTTTCACAGGGCCGTCTGAGTAATAAATGATTTACGTATGTGAAAGAGTGTATGCAGCTGGACAAATGTTAATTTTCTCTCTCTTTCCTTGATTGTATACGACAACTAAAAAAATCGAATACTTGATTTACTTTTTTTTTTAAATTGGAGGCTTAGACATATTACTTTAATGTACATTAACACTTAAGGTAACTAATGTCCTAAATTAATACTCCTTCTATTCACTCTTTCAGCATCACTTACAGAATTCAACAAATTCTGGTTATAGCCATTTCGTATTACTTGTCATGACTTCAGAAAATTAGTCATAGGGACAAATTTGATTTTTATTTTAGATTAAAACACTTTCCCCCCTTGAAACATCTGAAAAAAGTTTATAAATTAACAGATGTTCTTTTTCATGAATTACTGACTGGTCTAAAAGAATCTATGAGGAGAAGGCAGCGCTGCCGTCCTACTGACCGCCGGCATCTGAAAGCAATAAAGGGCTGGCTAAGCGTTTAGCCAAACCCTTCCAAGCTTTGGAAAGGTTGTATGAACTCTTTTATTGTCTTGGGTATTATATATTATGTTATTCTACCATCTATTAAATGATCTAAGAGTATAATCCTTCCTATAGCTATATAAATTTTAACTCTTCAGGAGAATACAGGGGAAGAAGACCACGACAAATTTTCCTTTGGGGACCATTAATCAACATATTGCTGCAAAATCCATAGATGCTCGTAAGATGAAAGTATTTTCTTCTGTAGATGAAGCATTGAGAGTTATGCAGAATATTTCTAATTCATGTATAAATATTCAAAATATGCTATTGCAATACCAAAAACACTAAAATAACATTGTCATCATAACAAAGGACTATGTAACCATCTTCTCATGGCAGTTTTAAGTGAATTTACTACTTTTTAATATTTAAATTATTTAAATGTACACTAGTCATTAATACTAGGATATAGTTTTTTTGGAGAGTTCAACTACCTAGAAAGCACATATGTAATAAAATCACCAATGTGTGTGTGTGTGTATGTGTGTGTTTTAAAATATTTTTATACTGCAAATCTATTTTTTCAAACTTTGTTTAAAGTTGTTTGGAGACAGTAAACTGCTTACATGATGTTAGTTTTTCTGTATCAAAGATTGAGAATCACGGCTCCAGTTTAAAGTAGCTTGTTCCTTCTCTTAGCTGATGAGAATTTTAAGAAGCATTGACAGTAGCTGGCATTGCCACATTAAACTAATTCCTAGTTCTTTTTTTCTCAAATTTGCATCAAAAATATACTTTTCATTGTTTCCTTAGATTCTCAAAACCTTATTATAATGTGAGACTTGGGGCACAGTTTTCTTATACACACTGAATGCAACTTATCAACTGATTGATTCTATGAGGATGATTCCAATTTGTTTTACATTTGACATTTCCTAAAAGAGAAGGATCCACTCTTCACTTTTCCAGAGTATTAAGACACTGTTTCTGCTCGTGAATATCTAAAAAGTTATACTATTTTGAAAAGTCTGAAAGACTAAGCCATTTTAAAAACAAATAAGAATAACTTTATGGTGAATGCTCTGGTTTATTCAGCTCATTTAATAAGATCACAAAAGAGAATGTTGAAACTCCACACCGTGGGCAAAGCTGATAGCAAATTAATTTTAATGATTACTTTTAATATCTATGTTCTTATATCTCTTTGTGCTCTTTCGTAGTTAATAATGGAAACTATAATGAAGTGCATTAATATAAAATATTAATTACTATTTTCCATCTTCTTTAGTATGTTTTGCTCCAGTAGAGCAATTTTGTCTAACATGCTGCTTATTTGCTCTTTTATGAAACACATAAATTAGAACACATCTATTGAAATGGATGGGATACAGTGCACTTTTTTGGCAGAAAAGAATAGACAAGTTTGGCATTCAGGTCAACTATTTGCATCTGCAGATGTCACATCTTTTACCTTGCTGTCTCTGGAAGCAATAACACCATTCATTGTTAGATATCAAACTGTCCTTGTACGTGTCACAAGAATTGAAGAACGCCTTGGTGCACTGCTCATTCTTATCAAGGAAAATGCTCCCGAGCTCTGACTGGTCCAATAGCAGGTCATAGTTTGTATCAAGTCTGTTAAACATCCAGCCAAGTGAGTCCTTGCAAATTGGCAAGATGCTTGTATCAAATCCTAAAAGGAAGGACAGAAAATGATTGGTTAAATATCAAAGAAGAAAGCGAAGAAAAAAAAATCTTAACATAGCAAGTAGTTAGTGGAGGTTGTTTACTGACTAGTCAGAAAAGTAGGGTATTTAATTCATGGTGAATAAATTGTTTCAAAGTAAAACAGATATATTAATATGTGCCATTCAGAATAGTTATGAGCATTAATTAAACAGAAAGCATCTGGAACGAAGTACCCAGTATTTCAATGGCAGGTACTATTATAATTATACATTATTTATATTATCTTATTGTTCAAGATTCTTCTGAATAAACATATCATAAATATTTTACTAATCATATGTAAATATTTTTTAAAAAACAATATCCATAAGAAGAAGTTTATTGATGACTCCATCCTGAACCTCAGAGTCAAAGCATTCTATATTAGACATACTCTTATTTGACAATGTGAATGTTACTTTTTTGCATTATTATTATTATTACTCAGTATTTCGTTGCAGCAATCGTCTGATTTCTTTTCTGAATGTATTTATCTTCATTTGTTCTTTACAAGGTTTTTGTTTCTAGTCCTTATCTTAAACATTGTTATTGTTATTAAATTTTAAGCCTTTTTGATTTTGTGAAGGCAAAAAGTGGAAACCAAATAAACACATGTATATGTAAAAAAAAAAAAAAAAAAAAAAAACCCAAAACAAGAAAACCAAAACAATATCCTATTCATAAAGAAAATTAATTTTCATTCTAAGAAGTGAAAGTTTCATTTTATCAAGACCATAATTTACATATACCAAGTAATAACTTTAATAAAATGTCCTGTGCCTTGGCAAAACTACTGTGGTATTTCACTTACACCTGATGTCCAGAGAAGGAATAACGCTCATGCCATTTACAGAGCTGCTTTGTCTCCACCCCCCTTGAGACAATTTTTATGACTACATGTGTGTTGTAACTGCAAGCTGGGGTGTGCTGGGTGGAAATGCCAGAACTGGGTTTGGATCCAAGCCATGTACTATCAAAGATGGGTTATCCCGGGCAAGTAACAGAACTCAGTAAGCCTCACCCCAAATAGTGTAAGATGCAAGATCAGTGATTTGAACAATTAAAAAACATTGCTTTCAACAACGTTTACTGTTCAGGTTTCAGGAAGCTTTAAAATGTTTTTTGACTAATGTAGTTTTCATCTTCTTTGCTAGCTTCCGCTCATTACAAGTAAACTAATAACCCAGTTATCTAGCAGAGAAGAAAGGGTGCGTATGGAGAAGCAGAGACTTCTGAAAACTGAATATCAAGGGGATTTAATCTTCAGTAGCAGAGTTGGAAGAATGGTTTAAATGTAGTAGTTAATTTTATGTTCAGAATAATTGCAAGAATTAATTAACCTGAAAGTATCTGGTACCAATCTAGTCATTAAATCTAGGTTGACAGTTTTAGTTTGTTATACTTTGAGTTATAAAAGAACTGAAAATAAAAATATGGATACTTAGTATTAAAAAGTAAGTAAGTACAGACTGTAGAAGATTTGGGGACTTGAGAAATTTATAATTTCACCACCTGTTGGAATTTGTTTTATTAATTTCTACACAGCAAACTTAGTACTTTCTATCTGTGTATCACCACGTTAGACAATGGGGTTACAGAGATCTAAGAGGAGTGACATTGTGACATTACCATACATGTATAGAAAAGGAATTTTAGTGATTATTTTTCTTGCCTGTATTTTCTTTATAAAATTGTAGAATCAAAACAGAATTGTTGAGAATACTTCAGATTGTATATGAAAGCAGCACATTGTACCCCTTGATTGCACTAATGTACACAGCTAATGATTTAACAATAACAATAAATAAATAAATTAAAAAACAAAACAAAACAGAATTCTCCCACTCATGCAAACAAATGATAAACAGGAATTTCTCATTTACTTCACAGGCCCTGACCTCAGTTCTAGGAATACAATAAAATATGTACGGTATGTCCTACTCTCTTGATGCTTACTTTAACAGCAAGGTTTGAGATACTGGTTTGAACTGTTCTTTACTACCAGAAGTTGTCAAAAGCCCAGGAAACACATGAATAAAGCGGCCTATAGAGAACAGATACATTAAATTCCCCACTATCATTCAAAGAAACTGAGTCTGTGGTGGACGATTTCTAGTTTGCCCTTGATCTAAAAGCCTGTTAATGAAGGAGAAACAGGCGTCTGATTCCAAGAGGAATGTCTGTCTCTCCACCTGATGACTGGTCCTGGCATTGCCAGAGTGGGAAAAGAGACCTGGGGAAAGAGATGGTTTAAGACAGGCGGACGAAAGGCAAAGACTGGGCTGGGACTCAGCCAAGCCCGAGAGGAGGGAGGCTCAGACTCAGTTTGACAGACGCAAAAGTTAAGGGACGTTAACTGTGCAGTGCTGCAGGTAGAAGGAATTGCCCAGAGAAGGAGCACACTGCTGCAGCTGGGGCCTCACCAGCAAGGCCTTCCTGCTCAGAGAAAGTTGCACACCAGCATAAATGTAAACAGGGACATAAGTTACAGCAGACGGTGCCCGAAATGTGTACACGGGTTAAGAAAGGAAAATGCTGTATTAAAACTGTAATGCTCAAGTCACGTTTGCCTTCTGCAAATACAAGAGGTGCTCAACATGACTTGTATTCATCTTTTGTTATTGGTATATATTGAGTATTACAATTTTAATAGTTTTGCCTTTTCTTAAAGCATGTACACTATTTTTGGCACCCTTTATATTTTAAAAACATCCAAATAAAACATCTAGAAATGAAACATACAATAAAAATTTACTGTATATTTTTATATGAAATATATGCTGGGTAGTATTAAAAGCACATTAGATATTGCAGATAAAAAAAAGAATCTGTGAATCAGAAGAGACATGATAGATACTATCCAAAATAAAACATGTAGGGGGGAAAAAAAAAAGGAAACGGAAAAAGAAAAAACAACTTGGAGCCTTGCTGAACTGTGAGACAATGTCACGCACCTCAACATGTAAGTGACTGGAGTCTCAGAGAATAAGGAAAGTATATTTTAAAATTTATGCTAAAACAAAGACTTTTTCAACAATCCAAAGCTAAAAGATTTCAAGAGTAGTTAAAAGAATTTCTTGGATGACAAAGTAGTAATATCATGTGCAAATTTGGATCTATGTATTGAAATGTAGAAGGCCAGAAAAGCTAAATATATGTGTAAATATTTTTTAAAACATTCTTTTTTCATTTGAATCACTTTAAGGATAATAAGTTGCCAAGAGCAAAAACAATAACAAAGTTCTGTGGTGCTTACAACACATGTAGAATTAAAATGTGCTTACAACACATGTAGAATTAAAATGTGTAAAACTAATAACACAAAATGTGTGGGAGAGACGAAAGTGTATTCTAGTGAGTTACTTACAGCATATGTGAAATGATAATATTTGAAGGTAGATTGTTATAATCTTGATTGTTGAAAAAGTCTTTGTTTTAGCTTAATTTTTAAAATATAATATTTCCTAGATATGGCAAGTTACTTTTTTATTTTTTCTGTCTTTTCTAAATTCTAGAGAAACCACCAAAAAAATACAGTTCATAAATTATATTAGTTTTCTATTGTTGCTGTAATAGACTACCACAAGATTTAATTTAAGCAACATTAGTTAATTATTTTATAATTCTATAGGTCAGAAGTCCATTACACAGCAATCAAGGCATCTGCAGGACCATGTTCCTTTGTGGACTCTAAGTGACTATGTGTTTCTTCATTCAGCTGGATTGTTGGCAAAATTTAGTTCCATATGGGTAAAGGGCTAAAGTCTCTGTTGCCTTACTGGTTATAACTGGAGGACAATTTCCAGCTAGATACCCAACCATATTCCTAGGGTGGTGGTCACTTTCCTCTTTTTCAAAATCCATTTGTTCCTTTTCCTTTTTGTATCTCATTTATGTATGACTACAGGAGGGAAAAGCCCTTTATTTGTAAGGATTTACTGTATATACTCGAGTACAAGCCGAGTTTTTTCGGCACAAAATTTGTGCCGAGTTTGGGTTTTTCCGCACAAATTTTGTGCTGAAAAAACTCGGCTTATACTCGAGTATATACGGTATGCTAGCAGATTGCGCCCACCCAGATAAACCAGAAATAATCTTTTTATTTAAATGTCAGGTGATTAGCAACTGTAATTCAACCTACAATTTTAATTCCCTCTGCCATGTAATACGACATAAGTGTGGAGATCAGAATGTGGACATTTTTGAGGAGGCATTATTTTGCTTACCATCTAAAACAACGGTGGAGCTAATATGCAAATGATGAAAAAATACAAAAACAGCATATTAAATTGAAAAGAAGATGGGAAAAGAAACATAAAATAACAGAGGGGAAAAATAATACCAAGAGGAAAGTTTTAAACCCAACCATATTGACAATCATATTAAATGTATATGATCTAGACAACTCAGTAAAAAGGCAGAGATTGTCAGACTGAGGGAGGGGAATGCTATGTTGTCTCTAAGAAACCCATTTCAGATGTAAAAATACATATTGGTTAAAAGTAAAATCATAGAAAACTAAATTACAAAAGCTGGAGTGGCTAACTTTATATAAGACAAAGTAACATTAGAAGTTGGGTTAAAGGTGTTATTTACATTTAGATCACATTTCTAGCTAGTACTTGAATTTTTTCATTGTTCATTGATTTGTTTATATAAATTTATTATGTAATACTTATATATTATACTATATACAACATATATGGCATTATATACAGTGAGGATTAACAGTCTCCTTACTAATGTGTGCCCTATTCTCCTATATGGACACACAACCATTTGTTTATTTATTCACCAGTTACAGGATATTAGAGTTGTCACTGCTTTTATGATAAAGTCTCTATAAATATCCACACATATATATTTTTGTGAATGTATGTTCTAATTTCTCCAGGATAAATATTTTGAAATTAAATCACTGGGTCATATTGAAAATTTATATTTATAATTATAAAACACTGCCAAACTTTTTTCCAAAAGGACTAAACTCCGTTGGCTCCATTAACCACATATGAGATATACAGTTACTGCCAGGGAAATTTTTCGAGACCAGGGAAATTTTGCTGTTGTTGTTGTGGAGAGATTTTTTTATGGTCTGTTCAAGAGTTCTGCTTCTACCTGGATGAGTCTTTGGAGGTTATATAATTCCAGGAACATGCTCATTTCCTTTACATCCTCTAGTTTATGTAGTCTAGAGATTTATGTAATATTCACAATGACGTGTTGTTTTTCTGTGATATCAGTTGTAATGCCACATTTTTCATTTCTGATTGAGTTTGTTTGGGTCCTTTCTCTTCTATTCTTTGTTAATCTAACAAGAGTCTGTTGATTCTGTTTATCTTTTCAAAGAACAGACTTTTTGTTCTGTAATCCTTTCATTTTTTTTTCTCCAATCCATTTAGTTCTGCTCTGGCCTTCATTATTTCTTTTCTTCTGCTAGATTTAGTTTTGCTTTGTTCTTCTTTCTCTAATTCTTTGGGTGTGATTTAGGTTATCAGTTTGCGATCTTTCTTTCTGATGTTGGCTTTTGCTTTTGTTGCATCTCCAAAGATTCTGATAGCTTGTATTCTCTTTGTCATTCAACTCCAAGAATTTTTTGATTTCCATCTTAATTTTATTCTTGGCCCAGGAATTTTTCAGCAGCAGAGTATTTTATAAATTTCCACGACTCTGTGTAGGTTTGAGTGTTTCTCTTGTTATTAATTTCTAGTTTTATGCTGCTGTAGCCTAAGAAGATACATGGAATGATTTCCATTTTCATTTGAATTTGTTGAGACCTCTTCTGTGGCCCAAGGCACGATCGGTCAGAGAATGTGCCATGTGCTGCTGAGAAGAATGAATAGTCTACAGTTTTGCACAGAAAGTTCTGTAAATGTCCGTTTGATTTAGAGTTTGGTTCAAGTCCTTTATTTTTCTTTATTTTTGGCTTAATTGATTTACCAAGCTCTGATGGTGGGATGCTGAGGTCCCCAACAATCACAATGGTGCTATTCTTTCTTTGCTTAGCTCATCAAGGTTTTCCTGCTTGATGTATCTGGGATCTCCTGTGTTGGGCTGTTAAGTGTTCTTGTTGGATGGCTTCCTTCACCATTATGTAACGATCCTCTTTGTCTTTCTTTACCTTTGAGGGTTTAAAGTCAGTTCAATTCTTTGTTGAATGACAAAGGGAACACAAGCTATCAAAAGCTACCAGATTCTTACTTGAAATAAAAAATGCCCTTGGGATTTCCTTTTATCCACTACTGTATCTGGACAAAAATGAATACTGAGGCCATCCTTCTTCTCTTTGGGGTAGTATAGCCACTACAGAGAAACTTTCGGCTGAAGGTAATGACTGCTCTCTACGCTATTTTTTTTTGCATGTTCCCTTGTGCTCTGCACATGCTGTAGGGCCACAAGTTGACACATAAGAGGTCACAGTTGCAACACGGAGCACAGTGACTGCAGTGACACTGACAGTGGCAACTTCTTAGTGGACAGAGAAGGGCGACGCACACTGAACTCCAGTGTCTCCCTCTGTGGTGCCCCCAGGTTGTCTCCCTGTCACGTAACTCAAAAAGCCATGCAGGCTCGGTCACTTTTCCACCAAGCTGCTGCATCTCCCATTTCACTCCTGCCATCACCAAGATTATTGCGAGATTTGTTCCTGAACCTGCACACATACCATGTGAAAACCAGGTATAAATGGCCACTTCCTACATCCACTTTTCTCCTTGGTCCTGAATGACAACATTAGAATTGCAAATAAGAATATTCTGTCAATAATCCAGTAAATCCTCAGAGCTTGAAGAAATCACACAAAATCAGTATATTTCTGGATTATTATAATCTTATTTTAAGTTACAATCAATCGTAATAGTGAAGACAGCACTATACATGAAAAAAGTTCCTCACAAATAGTTATAATTTGTTATTAATCTTCACTTTTCCTTACATTTTAGACTTGTAAAACTCTAGTGGAGCAAATACTAGAAATAACAGTAGAATGCTAAACAAACAAAAAGTACATAAAATGCATTTTATTTTAAAGTTATTCAATGCTATCTGCTTTCAGTAATTCTAAAAAATGTCACATTCAATATTTATTACTTCCATTACATCCTTCTGAATGTCTTTGGTGTTGTGCTTGAGTTACAATGTGACCCCCTAAGTATGATAATGGTGACTATTTTTTGTCATAGACAATATGCCCAATTTCCAGGAACCTGCAATTCACACCGTTATAATAAAGGTGAAGTAGCCACATGTGAAATGGCTAATAGTTACCAAATATGATCAGACGTGCTATTCTATCAAATTAGATGAAAGACAGAAGAAACTAAGGGATAATTTACATTTATAAAATTGAAATATGATATCAGGTGAGACACTGATAGAACAGAATACTCACAGTGTTTAGGAGTTTGCATGTTGCTTAAACTAAGCTTTTTTAAAAATACAGAAACAACATACTGTCTAGTTGTGAAAAAATTGCTTTAAGAGTGAATTCAAACTGCTGGATACAGTTATACGTGGTCAGTCACCATAAGGTTTCTGGTATCCTCTGATTTTATTAGTGTTATTTCTTGAAGCATTGTTTTTATAAGGGTCTCCTATACTAATTATGATCATTTTTATAAACTTTCATGACAATTTTTCTAAACAAAGGTAACCAGGTCTCACATCTTACAAGAAATCTGATACTTGGAATTCTTTTTTTTTTTTTAATTTAAGCATTGCCTTTGTAATTTACCTATATTGTAAAATTCAAGTCATAGCCTTAAAGTCTTTCAACATTTAAGCTAAAATTTTTATGGTGTTATGAGATTTCGTCAAAGGTCTGGAAACTGAAACTTTATTTTGCAATACAGGCAATTATCTGTTGTTTTCTAACTGAGATGTTGTTTAGCAATCACTAAAAGGATTATAGGGTTTTAAAACTAATTAGCATTGTTTTTGTGAAACAGATTATGCCAGAATTTGTGGGAAGATAATGCATACTTCCTCTTATTCATTTTTTTCTAGATTTTTCTTCCTTTTGTTCACCCTCTACTTATCCTTTAAATGTGCCCATTTCTTAACTGACTTTCTTCTATTTGGTCTGCACCAGCTCTTTACAGGAGCTCATTCTCTTACACTGCGTTAACCATCATCAGTCGCAGTTCACAGTGTCTCGGTCCAGCCAAATCTCTGGAGCCTAACGCTGCATGTGGATAAGTGTAGGTACAAATACGCATCCTATATTCACTAGTACGCTGATTATACCAGACACACACGTACCTCCACAAGAAGGATTTACAGGACGTAATCTGAAACCATTCTCATTTCTCTTATGCTCTGTAAATATTAATTCTTTGTGAAGATTTCCTTCTATCTCTGGGTACAAATTCAGGTATTTTTTGTTTGTTTGTTTTTCATCTCAGCTTTGACTATCAAAACGTTGTATTGTACCTCTAAGGTGCAAATGTAGATTAATTAGCATTGCAAAATGTCTAATTTAGCACAATAATCACAGCTCCCAAACTGATTTCTCCTTTCTCTAGATGTAGGTTTTGCTGGTGCAAAGTCAGGTAAGGGAGAATGATCCTTCCACAGCCCTTCTCCATTTTTACAGCTGGTTCTCCACCACCTTTCTGATGATCACTTCCAGTCTGATGTGGGAGGATGAAGGGTACGTAAGATGATCAGGGAGTTTCCTACGGAACTCATTGCTGTATTGGAAAGGCTTTGTGTCCTGAGACCCATCAGGTTTTCACAGCTTCATCTACTTTTTCCCTTCTATTTCCCTGTGGACCTTCCCCAGCTTGCACCAGCGTACTTCCCGTGACATGTGATGTTTACCCTGCTACCGTTGTTTTACCCCTGGATGTCTGGGATCCGGTTTGTCTGTCAGGATTTACTTAGTATTCCCAACAGCCCTTTTGGGCAGAATTTACATTAATTCTTACGTGCAGGCCTTAACTTCTTATATTTCTTACCCAGACACGTAATTCCAAAGCAGTAGCAACTTTGTTTTGACACCAGTTAAATAAGCAGATCATGACTGTCTCTGTTTATAGATTTTTCTGGTGAAATTCAGGCTATGATCTGCTTGTCTGGAAATATATATATAATGTATTTGTCTGGAATCCCTCTCACAGGTTTTTTTTTGCAGTTTTTGGCTGGGGCTGGGTTTGAACCCACCACCTCCGGTATATGGGGCCGGCGCCCTACTCCTTTGAGCCACAGGCACTGCCCCCTCTCACAGTTTCAAGTGTCATCTCTCTGCATAGGATGGTGGAACTATACTGCTTTTCCCAAAGAAACTCTCTTTAAAATTCTGCCACTATCTTTGCTCTTTTAGATCTGCCGTTGGATCCACAGTTTACAGGCACCTCACCTCTGCAAAATCCCGTCACAGCAGAAGCTATACTGGTGTTTGGTTGAATAGCCAGGGACCATGAACTTGGAGGGCCACCTTTAAAATTCTGTCTACCATGCTGTCTCCAAAAAGAGGATATTTGAAGAGAAATATAAAAGAAGTAAAATTGAAGTTCTCTGGGGTCCAGGGGAACAAAGTCAAAGCATGCTTGACGTCATTTCATAAGACCAAAGAGCCGGCGTGACCGAAGCTGAGTGGGAGACAGCGGTGAGCAGAGAGGCTGGGGCATCAGGGCTGTGCTCACACAGGCCTCTGGAGGAGTAGGCTTCCACTGGGAAATAATTCATCTTCCTCTCTGCTTCTTTTTCTTGAGTAGGACTTTGAGGTGATTGGTTTGATTTACTGCAACAATGGAAGTGACGCTTATCAATTGAGAAAGAATACAAAGGAGCAGGTTGTGTGAGGCAGCTGATGTTGGGCTTAGAGCACGTTAACTTTGAGGGCTCTGCGGAACTTTCAGGGGGAAATGTGGACACGGAATGAAATGTAAGATGGTGGACATCAGGGTTAGGAATATAAATTTAGGGGTCACTGGTGTATGTTTGATATTTTCAATGGGATACTGAAGAAAATCATAAAAGTAACAATTACAGCTAGGGGAAAACATTTTTGGTACTATCAACAGTTAGATACCAAATAGATGAGAAGAAATGAGGAAAGCAGACACAGACAGAGGAGCCCCCAAATGAAAAAGGTCATCTATTTACTACTGTAAATGTTCTAATATGTAGGGCAATGCTTGCCAAATAGCATTAAAAAGTTTTTGTAAAGAAGGATTAAATGAATTAAGTGAAGAGCTTATAAACCAACTACCCTAAAGGGCATGATACTTACATGAAGAAGAGAAAATATGGAAAAGACACACAGACGTACTTAGACAACGACCCTGAGGTGACGAGTTCCAGAGCAAGTGCTAATAAAACCAGAGGAAACAGTGAGAATTTGCCAGCAATGCTCCATAAAGGATATAACTGAAATGTGAAAATCTACAAAGAGTTAAACCAGTAATGGCACATCATGACGGAGGGGAACTCGAGGTAAGGAAAGAATGCAAATAGTGGGGCAGATGAAAAATTTTCAGATGGGTTTCTTAAGGTTTATTTTAATCTTTAAAAATGAACAAGAAGAGACTATTCAGTGAGTACATAACCTCAGATAACACTGAACACCTTGTACAGAAAAAAAGTGGGATTTCAGGTAGTATGCAGCCTAAACAGTGCAAATTCTTCATTATTAGCTTAAAATACTGCTTACAAAAGGGATCTAGAAAAGAGAATACTTAGACGACACTCACTGAAAAACTCATTTAAGAATACCACTACAGTGTGATGAAAATGTGTCAAATGGCCTATGAAGCTAATGTATGATGCCCCATGATCATATCAATGTACACAGCTATGATTTAATTTTAAAAAAGAAAAAAGAAACAATTTGGGAGAGAAAAAAAAAAGAAGACCACTACCCCTTCTGTGTCATCATGAATAGTGTTAGAGAGATAAGAGATCACCTTTCAGTTGTAAAAAGAAAAAAAAATGTATACCTGGAATTTCACAGCTACCTACACATGCCATGGTTTATGTATATGAACGTAAGGAATCTTCAGTTAAGGGCATAAAACTGTATCAAGAAATCAAATGATTCATTGTATGAAAAGCTGCTATTTAAAGAAATCCTTATAGGCAAAAATCAAAGACTAAATAAAATATTTTTCCTAATTGTACAAAAGTGAATATTATGAACATATTTGTAGCCATTAAATGCCAGGGTTCTAAAATCTGTATAAATTTTCAAATTCTGAATATCTACACAAAGACCGATAATAAATATAAGCAAATAAAACACAGAAAAATTGAACAAAAATCTTTCTCTGAAGAATGGGTGGAGATTTTATTGCAAACCATTGCAATAAAAAAAGAATTGGTAGAGATTTAATTGCAAATCATTGTAATAAAACAAACAAACATATAAAAAACACCTCTCGACCTTATGCTTATGCTATTGTAGAAAATGGAATTATTGCCCTCTGGAATGTAGACAGTTATGAGTTCACTTTCTGATCTTATGAAATAGCAAGGCTATACTATCAAATGCATTTGCTTAGTCGGCAAACGAGTCATTAGCGTAGCTGAGAGTAATACATACTAATGTAAAATCATTCATGTGAAAGCAAAATCTGGGTAAGTGTGCATTTCAAAAAGTATTCAGCATGACAGGGTTGTTCTTCCTCATGAACATTAAGCACTACAATAATCTTAGATCTGGTGAGAAGAAGGGGTGAACAGGAGTAGGAAATGGACAGGAAAGCACTATTGTAACCCACACAGGATTCAGTAGACACCCCAAGGCTTTGCAGATTGAAATGTGGACAAAACAAAATTCCTTGCTTTGAATGGTTACTTAAATAATTATTTTGGCTTCCACTTCCGATAATGGAAGATCTAATTGAACTGTTGTTCCTACAGATAAATCACGAAATTGTGGATATAAAATTTTAAAAGTAGGAAGAGAATGAAGAGTTAATAGAAGTAGGCAGATTGTGCTGGAGAGCCCACCTTTTGAGGAAGAAAGTTACATGGAGTGAATTTCAAATTTTCACTGCTTTTTAGCTTGAGGCAGGCAGAGTTTGCAGGGTGCAAATTTGCAATGATATGGGTAGAAAAAAAATGTAGACTTTCTATTATGGAGAATCAGAAGATTGTTGATAGTCACTGAAGAAAGAGGGAGAAATTCAATAAGAAAGTGAGAAAAACTGTTATCAAATATTTTCTTCCCAAGAATCTGATGACCTCTCAACCACACAGGTTGCACAGATCCCCTCTGCTAGATAGCAGAATATTAAACTGAAGTTAGAACTGACTCTAAGAAAGTAAGTTTCCATTTTAGCCCAGTGAGGTTAATCATTTGCTAAATCAAACAAAGGAAAACACCCACTAGAGAAAAATAAAGCAATACAGCATCCCACAATTCAATATTCATAAGGACTGGAATATCCCTCTGAGTTATGAGACATGTGAAGAAGTCGGGAAGGGGGACACATTCTCAAGAACAAAACATAATCAGCCAAGAACAAATCTGAGATGACCTGGCTTTTGGAATTAAAATACGTGACGTTCAGGAACTAAAATAGCTGTCTTCAGAAACTAAAACAAAACATGCCTGGAGCACCTGAAGCAATAGGAACTAACAGTAGAGAAATAAAAATTATAGGTAAGAACTAAATGGAAATTCAAGGATAGCAGTAAGAAAAAAGCCCTATTAATTAAAGAAAGAAAAATCCACTAGCTGGACCTAACTATAGAATTGAGTTGACCAAGGAAAAAGTAAGTAAACCTTACTGTAGACCACTCAAAATTATTTAAAGAAATACAACTGCTGCACAGACCAGTAATGAGCAATGAGATTGACACAGTGATAAAATATCTTCCAACCAAAAAAAAGTCCCAGAGAAGATGAATGCTACAGACCTACAAAGAAGACTTGATACCCATTCTGCAGAAATTCTTCCGTAGCATTGAGAAGAACAGGATCCTCTCCAACTCATTCTACAAAGGCAATATCACCTTGATACCAAAATCTAAGTCAGGAAAGGAACAATAAAAAGAAACAAACTAAAACAAATACAGACCAATATTCCTTATGAATATAGATGCAAAACCCCTCAATAAAAAATGAGAATAATGAATTCAACAGCATATGAAAAAAGTAATCCACCAGGACCAAGCAGGCTTCATCCAGGGAAACAAGGACAGCTAAACATCTGTAAATCAAAAAATGTGATTCATCACATAAAACAAAGCAAACACAAAGTTCTTATAATTAATAGATGGGAAAGAAAGCATTTGACAAAATTCAGCACCCTTACATGATAAAAACTCTCAACAAACTAGGCAAAAAAAGAGCATATCTCAAAATAACAGAGCAAATACACAACCTACAGAATGGGAGAAAATATTCATGAGCTATATATCTGGTAAAGGACTAACAATGAGAATCTACAAAGTACTCAGGCAAATCAGGACAAAAAAACATTAAAAAGTAGGCAAAAGGTAGGAACAGATGCTTTTCAAAGGGAAACAGACAAATAGCCAATAAAAATATGAAAAAAGGATTAAGCATTGGTAATTCTCAGGGAAATTCAAATTAAAACCACAGTGAGAGAACATCTCACACCCAGTCAGAATGACCTTTGTTAAAAAATTCCAAGAATGACGGATGACGGCATGGATGCTCAGAGAAAGGAATGCCTGCACACTGTTGGTGTGACTGCAAATTAATACAAGTGCTATGGAAAATGGTGTGGAGATTCCTCAAAAAACTAAAGGTAGACCTACCATTTGATCCAACAATCCCACTACTGGGTATTTACTCAAAGGAAAAGGAGTCATTTTACCAAAAAAGTCACCCGCACTTGAATCTTTATTGCAGCACAATGCACAATTGCAAAGATGTGAAATCATTGCAAGTGTCCATCGATTTACCAGTGGATTAACCAAATATGATATATTATACCAGACAATATTGCTCAGCCATGAAGAAGGATGACCTAATGCCTTCTGACACAATCTGGGTGAAATTGGAGACCATTATGCTAAGTGACGTATCTAAAGAATGAAAAAATGAATACCACATGTTCTCACTACTCTGTTGGAACTAACCAAGGAGCCCACATGTGCCTAGAAGGAAGTAAAACTGATGAAAGTCAACCAGGAGGGAGGAAGAGAACATACTTGGGTGGTGGGCACATTTATAAACCTGACTTAAGTATTATAAAGGTGAGATAAAGGTGAGCCATGTAACCACAATATCTGTACCCTATAAAACTTTGAAATAAAAAAATTATCCAGGGGCCAACGTTTAAGTCATGTGTTTATTGATTAAGTTATGTCTATATAAGCTGGGAAGAAATAAAGAAGTTTGCTACTCGCCAAAAAAAAAAAAAAAAAAAATTATCCAATATGAAGGAAAAAGGGAGAGATTTAAAAATAATGAATAAGGGAATAATGAATAAACTCAGGGAATTGTTAGATAATATCAAGTGGTATAATAACATATTCATATATGTATGTATGAAGTCACAGAGAAAGAAGAAAGATAATGGTGTATGATAAATGTTGTAAAAAAAAAAAGCCCTGCAGATTAGAGATACGCATGAGTTCTCAAGCAGAGTGACATAAAGTACTCCATTCTTAGCTATATAATAGTGTAAATTTTAAGAATTAAGAATATGGGGAAAGGGGAAAGGGAGGGGAGGGAGGAAGGAGGGGGTAGAGGGAGGGGGATTGGTGGGATTACACCTGCCGTGCATCTTACAAGGGTACATGTGAAACTTACTAAATGAAGAATATAAATGTCTTAACACAATAACTAAGAAAATGCCAGGAAGGCTATGTTAACCAGTGTGATGAAAATATTTCAAATGGTCTATAAAACCAGTATATGGTGCCCCATGATCGCATTAATGTACACAGCTATGATTTAATTTAAAAAAGATAAAAATAAAACAAAATTAGCAGGAATAAAATGACACATAAGAAGTACACAGTGATTGAATTTAAGTCTGGTATGGCATTAGAAGGCCAGGAAAGAGGTGAATAATATATTCAAGTTATGAAAGAAAACTGAAAACTGTCAACCCAAAGATGGACATTCATGGATGTAGGATTAGAGTTAGAGTCCCTGCTCTTTGCAGGAAGTTGGAAAGATTATTGCTCCCGCTGGAACAATAAGAAAAATATAAATGATTTACAAAACACAAGTTTTCTGGAACCCAGGAGTGAGTTTGTGTCCCAGAATCTTAAAAAGGACTTATGCTGCCAAGAAGAGACGGGATGTGATCACTTGGTTATCTGAAACAGACACCAAATACCATGTAAACTAATAAGAAGAATTTAACTCCTTCTTCCAAAATTTTTGATGGATTGCTAAAGGCTGCGTGTGGGCTAGCATGACAGTAGCTAGCCTCAGGAAACCACAACAAAACAGGACTTCATGATCATTGACAGACACTCGCAGGGCTGAGTAGGAGAGTGAGAAACAGACCTGGAGGGCAGAGACAAACCCCATTCAATATCCAACGGACCAGCTCAACCACCTGATGAAAAGCAAAGCAGAAGAGGCGTCCCAATTTCTAGACACAAATGCTATTCACTGATGTATCAGCCTCTAGTATCCTGCACAGTATGTCCACTTTAAACTTAAAAGATGGATACGTGCCGAAAAGAAAGGACAAATCAAGAAAAAAAAAAAAAAAAGAAAGAAAGAAAGCCCTCCCAAGAGACGAAGAGCTTGACAGAACCAGGCTTAGCTATGATGGACAGAAACCACAGGAGACATGACCTGAAATGACGGTGATTACTACCTAGTGTAAAGGGCAGCAAGTGGCATTAAAACTAGGCCTGGAAACCACGGGAAAGAAGCAAACAGAACTGCAGAGGTGGAGAGGGCGGAGGAGCGTTAGGAGCAGAGGCGGCCAAGCAGGGGGTGGAGGAAACCACACAAGGCCTGGCCGGGCCAGACGGTCCAACACTTGAGGAACCCCCCGCCAGGGGAGGGGAAGGGAGAACGGGCACAAGATGTATTTCAAGGGTTCATGGAGAATTCTCCAAAGTTAACCAGTCACATCCAACCACAGAGGTAAGACTGTCAGAGAACTCCAAACGGGAGAAATACAAACCAGCCAACCACACACACACCTGGGATCCCGGCGCTCAAGGAGGCCCAGACGGGAGGGTCACTTGAGCCCAGGAGTTCAAGACCACCCTGACCAAGAGCGAGACTCCATCTCCACTAAAAACAGAAAAACTAGACAGGCGTCCTGGCGGGCACCTGTGGTCTCCTTGGCTTGGGAGGCAGAGGCAGGAGGATGGCTTGAGCCCAAGAGTTGAAGGTTGCTGTGATCTGTGACACCACAGCACTCTACTCAGGGCTGCAATGAGACTCTGCCTCAAAAAATAAATTAATAAAAAGCCATGCTTTCAATCTAAAATTCTTTACCCTAGTGAAAATGTCTTTTAACAAAGAAAGAAATATCTTTGTAAAGGCTTTAATTTTAAGGGTGCATCACCCTGGGTACATACTTAAGTACATGTGATATTGGATGCAAACACCCAACATGTAATGACCCAAGTAAGGTAGGTCATTTCAAAAGTTTTGTCCGTTTTTATAGGTCTACTTTAAACTGTAATAACTCAGTGAATATTTATTCAATTTAATCGAAATAAGCGTCATTTGAATCAGTGTACTTTTGCCAACGTAACACAAGTCGATTAATTCCGTCGGCATAAAAATTGGGTGCTCAGGATTCAATGAAGTCAACGAAGGCCGTTTTTGCTAGGTCCTGATTGACAAAGGTTCTACGGGTGAGAAAGTTACCAAAGTGCTTGAAAAGATGGTAGTTGGTTGGCAAGAGGTCTGGGGAATAATGACATCATACAGTAATAGGCTGAAAAGAATAAAAAAATTAAAAGTAGAAAAAAATGAACAGCATCAATGTATAGAGTACAAAATTCGCCATTGATCAGTATATACCATGACACAGTAGAATAAATATTTATTGAGATATGGAGCTACAAAAACACATGACATTAAAACGGACAAAACTTTTGAAACAACCTAATATCTCTGGGCCATCTTGGTCATCTCCAGGTAAACCTCTGTTGATTGTCTTTTTTCTTGATATATATTGCGAGTTCATTGTATGTCAAGTAATTTTGATTGTATCCAGGACATTGTGAATATTATATTTCACAGACTCTGAGTTTGGCTGTATTCTTCTAAAAATGACTGAGGTTTTTGTTTTAATGGGCAATTACCTTGATTAGACTCAAATTTCAGTCTCATCTGCAATGGTTGGCGGTGCAACACACAGCTAAATTCTTTAAGCCTCGGCTGTTAATCTGAAGGTGTTTCACTCATGTTTAGATCAAGCAAAGATTTCACAGAGTTCACAGAGTTCATCCAAAGAATCTGGACCTCTACTTCTCTAGCTCCGTCCCCCCTAGACTACCCCCTCTGATATGATTGCCCAAGCCTCCATCTCCTGGTTCAATAGGCCACAAAAGTCTCAGCTATTCCATGTCACACCATGTCTCTGGCCTGTGCAGGCCAATGCTACAAAATTCAGTATGTACACTCTGCAACCTCATCCTCAAAGATTTGAATACCCTTGAAAATCTTCCTGCTTTTGTTCAATCTCCAGAATTCTTGTCTACTTTTAAAAATTGAATCAGAGTATATTTTGCCTGCAGGAGAGTGAGTCTGTCAGAAGCACATTCCACCACAGAAGTAGAACTCACTCCTCCTAGTATTTTTTTTTTTCCTCCCAGAACTTTTAAGAAAAATTGATCCTATTTTAACAGTGCAGAGGGGAGGGAAAATTAATCTTATAAAAAGCCTTAAAGTCTTCAATAAACCACAAATGAAGAAAAATAGTATTTCTTATCATTGAGGTAAATAAATTACAATATTTGTAGAAAGTCAACTATGTCTATAGTTAAACTGAATATAAATAGTTGACAAACTACAGCAATGGGCCAAATCTGACTCACTACCTATTTTTGAACAAGTTTTATTGAAACATAGCCATACATTCATTTATATTGTCTATAGCTGCTTTTGCACTACAACGGCAGATCTGAGTAACTGTAACAAAAAAATATACACTCCACAAAACCTACAATATTTACTATGTGACTTTTTACAGAAAATTATTTTGTGAATCCCAATTTTACACAATCCACTTAAAAGGCAGAGACTATCAGACCAGTGGATAAAATTTAAAAAACTCAACCATATAAAGACACAGGTTAAAAGTAAAAGAAAGAAAAAAGACATATGAAAGACCATGAAAACAAAGAGGAAATATTGTATTATTAGTAAAGTAGACTTCAGGCAAAAAGGACAAAGTGGGGCATTTCATAGTTATATCCATGTCAATTAACTAAAATGACTTAGAAATTCTAAATACATGCTCATACAATAACAAGATTCAAGATCAAAATACATGAAGTCAAAACCGACAGAACTAAAGGAGGAAATACACAAATATACATTTCTCTCTCTTTCTCAGTATTCCACAGAATCTAGAGGGCTTCAACAAGAATATTGTGTTTGCAGCTGCCAAGAAGCATGTGCCAAGACAGGATTTAACATGAAAGCGATGTTTGTGGAAAGGGAGCATTACTGTAGCCTGAGAGGGAAGACGGTAAGCATGGGGAGGAAAAGTGCCAGACCAAGAAAGGTTCAACCTGACCGTCTCACCTATTAGAAGAGTTTTCCATTTCCTAGGGCAAAAATGTCCTATGGTTATGAGCTTAAAGCAGATAACAGGAAACCTGGCTTAGGGTGAACACAATTATTCACCCAGAGGAGCAATAACTGGGGATGTTAGTCAATTATGCTCCTTGCAAGAGGAAATTTCAGTGATATATTTTCACAGTCACCATAGTCCACTATGCATCAAATAGTCATCTCAAGGGAGAACCTCTTCCTAAGGGTCTCTCTTTCTAAGGAAAACCTTAGAAGAGGGAGGTGAATGGTGTGAACCAAAGCCCCCATTGCTGATACTCATCTTTAACCTCCTCCATTTTCTTCACCTTCATCCTAAATATCTTGTTAGAACTTGGTGGCTTAACTTGATGTGTGACCCAAATATTCATTACTAAGGCCTTGGCAATTACCTCCCCTCAGATCCAGGTTGGATCATATATCTGTTCAATTACAATGGGTCAAGGCAGTAAGTACCAGAAGGCATCCAAGTGCCTCACCTATTCCTCCCTGCTGTTTTATAACAGCAGGCACACAAGAAGTCTTATTCCTTGTGAATGTAAAAAATATTTTATAATACTTTTTTAAAATTTAAGATTGAATAAAGCATAATTTCTTTTCTTTTCTTTCTTTTTCTTTTTTTTTGCAGTTTTTGGCTGGGGTCGGGTTTGAACCCACCACCCCTGGTATATGGGGCTGGCACACTACTCTTTGAGCCACAGGCACTGCCCTATAATTTATTTTTCTTTTGAGACATAGTCTTACTCTGTTGTACAGGCTAGAGTGCTGTGGAGAAAGCCTAACTCACAGCAACCTCAGACTCCTGGGTTCCAGTGATCCTCCTGCCTCAGCCTCCTACATAGAGACTACAGGTGCTGGCCACAATGCCCAGCTAATTTTCCTATTTTTAGTAGAGATGAGGTCTCACTCTTGCTCAAGCTGGTTTCAAACTCCTGAGCTCAACCAATCTACCCACTTCAGCCTTTCAGAGTGCTAGGATTACAAGCGTGAGCCAAAGTGCCCATCCTAAGTATAATTTTATAATGTGAATCAGAGATATATAGCTGTTATTCAATTTCAATGGAGAAAAACTTTGTTATCAATTACAGAATATCTACTGTATTTCATAGGCAAGGTAGAAATGGCATAATCACAACTATTCTACATTAGAAATATTTATTCCATTTCTCATTATGCAGGGAACTATCCAGGGATTTAAAAACTATACTGGGAGAGAGAACATATATGTAAGAGACTCAAGACCCTCAAACACAAAAGGTAAACAAGACTTCCACCTGAGACTTAAACTAGAAAAATCTGCACAAAATAGAGACTAGCCATCTGTAAAAGTAAACCAAGAATGACCGGGAGGCAAGACTAGAATTGCGTAATTCAGAAAAGAAGCCAAATCAACTTCATTTTACTCTTTCTACAAAAAAAAAAAAAAGAAAAGAAAAGAAAAAAGAAAAAAAAAATATGTAAGATGGGAAGCGATTATCATGGAACCTGTGAAAGAGGGATTAAGAAATCATACCTGATGAGTGAGCCTTTAGTATCACTGGAGAAAACTCTACTCAGCTGTTACTAACATCCAAGTCCTTTTGTTTATCCCGAGGGTGGGGATGGGGTCAGACTGCCCAACGTTGCATCAGGCCCATATGTTCAACACGTCACTTAGCTCTGAATGTCGTCAAAATACGCACACCAGAGATCAAGGATTAAAGAGATGCACCACAACTAATCATCTATTCTACAAACGACCTATATCTGATAATGAGTAAGTCTAGTTTGAGGAATGTAATTAAAGCAGTATTTAGTAAGTTTTTAAAAAAAATACATTGTTTTATGAAACCTGTAGTTACAATAGAAATTCAATGAACTAATAGTCATTTATTTTTATTATATACATCAAACCCTCTATTCTTCAAAAATGCAGTTGACTCGTATCTATATTCAATCTGACAATTTGGGGGAAGAAAGATTTTGGAATTTCCATAATATCTTGGTTTGCATAAAACTCATTGTTAGCATAAGATCAGCTATTAAAATAGGAAACTCTTTTAAATAATGTGAGGGTAAAAAGGAAGACACCCGGCTCCTGAAATGTAAAAGGTGCACTGCTGAAGACATGGGCAAACATGTAAACGGAGACATATAATTTGTGAGCACTCTGCAGATAGGGCCTTACTGACTTGGAGCTCATCAGCACTGATGAGGCACTAACTGCATTCAGGTGCACTTCAATCAGCACTAGATTACACCATTAAGATTAATGAGGCACAAGAAGACTTTAATGAATAAAAGAGGGCTGGTATTAAAATCTTTTACATATCTTTTACTCATATGACAATAATTTGGTTAACAGTACAGTCACATCTCTCTTTGGTAGACAGGTAAAAGTTTTAGTTATTCAAGGTTTTATTTGTAACACATTATATTCGAGATACTCCTGGGTACATCTTTTTAAAATTCATTTAAAGGGCCTATTGGTTTAGCTTAATTTAAACAGATCAATCTGTCTTTTGCTAACCTGTTGTTTAGAAGCAGAAACTAATCTCACTCTCTGATCCCAAATTTTCTCATCATAATGCTATGATTTGTTTTTTTTCTCATTTAAACTGCTAGCATATTTCCAAGTCAATATAATGCTGGTTTTTTATCTTTTCTAGGAATATATTCATCATGATGGGTGGGGAAAAAGTCCAACAGTCTCCAACAAGTACAACTGCTATGAGACTCAGCAGTATAAGAAATTGGGAGGGAAACACGAATATTTGTCAGGATATCAATGTGTATTTTAATATTAGCATGGCAAAAAACAGAATGAAACATTACACAATCTCAGGACGATAATATGGCCATTTCTCTGAGCACAGGAAAGGGATAAGACATTTTAAATTCTAGATCCAGTTTTGATAAATTTAAAGTTAGTTAGGTAGTCCACATCTTAGTTTTCTCCGAGTACAAATAAGGATTGCTGTTCATGAGTATTAGCATACAACAAATATTTCCATTCATAAGTTTTTGGGAAGCTTGCATGGGTGTCTGATCTTTTTTCTTTTCTGCTGCACATCCAAAGAATAAGAGTTGTCTTGGGCCACACATTAAATACACAAACACTAACACAAGTTGACGAGCAAAACAAACAAACAGATTCCTTCATACTTTTCACAATATCCAACACCACAGAGAAGCAAAACAGTCCTCAAATAATCTGCATGAGGCCTATGGGCCACAGGTTGGACACCTGTGAGAACATAAGATGCTTAATAAATTGTTATTATTAAAAAATATTTTGTGTCCCATAAATAGAACTTTCTAAATTCAAATTGATAATGGATCTTATCAATTCAAATTGATTAGGGAACTGATTAAGGACAGAAAGGGGAAACAGGAGAAAATTCTGGCCTCCTCCATATAATGAGTTATGAGAAACTTGTGACACAAAGTGGAGTGATAGTAACAGTACACACAGCAAATGTCACAAACATCACAAGACAAATAGACACACCACCATGCAACTACCAGGAAAATAACAGGTGGCAATTATGGCTAAAAAGAGAAGGAAGATGGGCACATGTGGTAACTGAGGTAACCTATATAACCAATAAGTAGACAAGAATACCTAAGGACCTCAGGGAATCAAAGAACTCTTATAATTATGGGGGGAGCTGGGATGAGATACTTACACTTGTGAACTACCTTAGTGTGGGGTCACTTCTCCTTTGCAAGGGGACCCTTTTCCAACCTTTCTGGAAAAGTTTAGGTTTAAAAGACAATACTTTATCTATATTTTAAATACACATTTGCAGAGCCGGGAGTGGTGGCTCACACCTATAATCCCAGTGCTTGGAAGGCTAAGGTAGGTGGATTGCCTGAGCTCACAGGTTCAACACTAGCCTGAGCCAGAAGGAGATCTTGTCTCTAAAAATAGCTGGGTATTGTGGTGGGCGCCTGTAGTCCCAGCTAACTGGGAGGCTGAGGCAAGAGAATCGCTTAAGACCAGGAGTTTGAGGTTGCTGTGAGCTGTGACACCATGGCATTGTACCAAGGGTGACAAAGTGAGACAAACCACATTTGCTTCTATTGTGCTGCACTGGAGAGTCCCAGCTGCTTTATTTTCTACTCCCCCATACCTTGCTTTCACTTTGACTCAGCGAAACTTGCTTGTTTTACTCAGCAACCCAACCATAGCTCGAGGGCTCAGCGATCCCAGACAGAAACTATGTATGCATAACACTTTGATTCTTAAATTTAAGAACTTCTTAAATATGAAGATGTAAAACTGAGCTTCAAGAGAATGAAGAAAATACTATTCATAAAAAGGTGAAACATTGGTTTTTAATTTTTTTAAGATTGTGGTAAACACAAGAGGGACGCTACCTAACAAAATCAAATATTTTGACCTGGTTGTTTGTGCCCTGACATTAACCTGAAAGGAATTTACTTTTCAAAATAAATAAATAAATAAATGAATAAATAAATAAATATTGTGGTAAAACATATATACATAAAATTTACCATTCTGATCATTTTAAGTGTACAATTTTGTGTCATAAAGCACATCCACACTGCTGTGTAATCATCATCACTATTCTAAATATCAGTTTTTAAAACAAATGCCCAAAGGAAAAGTGGCAGCATATTTGGGTTGAATACTGTACCTTTGGATTAAGTCTTAAAAGAAGTCCCTCTATCCCCCCTCCAGGACTCACTGTTTAGAGATCTAAAAACCACATGTACCCAGCATAGCTAATGTTCCTGTTTAAAAACTTGCTGATGATGTCCACACTGCGTAGCCCTGGGCACAATTCCACAAATGCCCTCCTTTATTCACTCCTCGGGGAATTATTAGTACACCTGTCTATCTTCTCTACTGTATCACAGATTCCTCTGGGGTATGGACCGTGTCCAGTTCTTCTTTACACAGCTCACCATCACACTCTCACATCTTCCAGAATACATGGGTGACTACGAAATTTCTTAGACAGACTGTTTTATGGTTATTTCACTTCCAAGAAACTGCTGACAGCGTCTTTTCTGATTCACCCAAGCAAGTTTTAACTCGCTCGGCTATTCATATTGCTGGGAGGACTTCATTTGTTTCTATCTGTGCAGATTTCACATTTCTTGAGTTTTGTGTATCTCAAAACTTTCGTAATGACCTGTGTATATACAAATATGATTTTGTACATTCCTGGTCCATAAATGTTTCTTAAAATACTGTGGAACTGCTCTTCCCATGATCATTTAATTGTTATGTCACAGCTTTTGGCAGGCTGCCTTCCTCCTACAGGGTCCTTTTAAAGTAGTTAATCCTAAATCATTAATTACTCTATTATTTTTACCCAGAGACTTACAGGTAGATTATTTTGCATATAAGTTACTAAATCTGTACTAAACATTTTGGCTACTTTATGCTCACTTTGGCCTTTTATAAAGGATTAGCATAAATCCTTCTCTGTGTGTGTCAGTATGTATAAGGCTTATTTACGGAAGCACTTCCGCTTATTGGAGAGGATGCTAGATTGGGTACATGTATTTCTTTTTTATTGACTCTTCCTCACCATCTCTCTAATCCCTACCTCCAGTTTTCTGCAACACATTCTACTGGCAGGTCCCCCCCCACCAGAAAAAAGTCCGGCAATTTGTCTGTAATCTGTATTACCACTGTACCTCGTTCACTGATTATTATATAACACTTACCACCTTACTAGTGGTTTAGGAGTCTGCATGTCTTACCTTCACAGGCTGTTGTGTGCTTAAAGATAAGGACTCTCTATCACTTCTATACATATACCCTTAAGGTACTAGCAAAGGGGAGATAATAAAAAACCACTTTTTCAGGCCAGGTATGGTGGCCTTTGACTGTAATCCTAGCACTCTGGGAGGCCGAGGTTGGAGGATTGCTTGTGTGCAGGAGTTCCAGATGAGCCCATGCAAGAGTGAAACCTCATCTCTACTGAAAATAGAAAAACTAGCTGGGTGTTGTGGTGGGCACCTGAAGTCCCAGCTACTTGGAAGGCTGAGGCAAGAGGATAACTTGGGCCCAAGAGTTTGAGGTTGCTGTGAGATATGATGATGGCATGGCACTCTACCCAGATTGACAGAGTGAGACACTGTCAGGGGGTGAAGGGTGAAGCACTTTTTCATCACCTATCGCACTTTATAGAATTTCCATTTGTAACTACAGAACCTCCTATCTTCCCCTTCGAATGGACACTCTAAGGCCCGTGTCAAGTATCATTTCCTCAGACATAATGAGGAGGAACGGCTCATTCCAGAGACTACAAGAGAGCTTGCAAATCTTGTCACTTACTTGTAATTTAGGTTTAAGTATTCATTTGAAGCACTTAACAATCTAACTACTAAAAAGCATGATTCGGAATTTGAATTTGAGAGATAAAACAGAAGAGGATCAGGAGGATACATCATTTTTGTGATTAGCATTCCAGTGCGATAGTTGGCCATGTTTAAGCAAAAATATGAAAAAGATTTAAGATTTTCAGAGGAGAACACAAAGTTTATATGATTCCTATTCCTTACTGCCTATTAATCTCAAACAACTTCCACCAACAGACTTTTCCTGCTAGAGGCTTCACACAGATTTTCTTTCACTTTGGAAAGCAGTGCTCACTGTCACTTTGTTATTGAGTGAGAAAACCAACAATGCAAATGAAAATGCAGGCCCATCTCCATGTGCGTGTAGGAAACAAAATATTTTGTCACTAGCATTGTGTCCTACAGTAATCAACTTCTCTACGAGCTGAAACAAGGTAGGCTTTTAAAATATAAATGTATTTCTACAAATTTATATATATAATTGGAAATTTCCATGGGCTGTGTCAAAACCCCTATGGATTAAAAAATTCTTAATAATGTACCTAAATGTCATATAAATTCATTGAAGAACATTTCCAAAATGATATATAAAGAAGGAAAAAAACCTCACAATTCTATTACACATCAGCCTTACTGTAAGGGTCCTGAAACTAAAAAAAAAATTACTGACAGATTTTAAGAAAATGTTAAAACGTCACTGGTCTGGATCTCATTTTTATTTTCAACAGCAGGGTTATTAATTCTCTTCCTCTCACTTGTGGTAAAATTAAGTGTCTAGAGGGTGCTGAGCCCTTTATAAAGTAAAGGGCTCTTCTATATATAATCTTGAATCTATTTTATGAGATTTATTGTTTTATCTAAAAAACTATCCCAGTTCTTCAAAGCTTACACTCTAAAGGCAAAAATTTGAACACTTTAATTTCACATTAACAAACATTTTAATTCAGCCCTCCTTTCCAGATTCACATTTTACAACCACTTTGTAGTGAAAGTGGCTACCTCAAAGCTGCTCCCTTTAGTGTGAGATTCAGCTTCAGGCGCAGCACACCCAGGCTGGGTCTCAGACACTACCAGTCCTGTAGCATCTACTGGTGCTACAGTTGGCGCAGCCAGTACCTCTGACCAGGTGGGCCACACCTGAGGCAAGCAAACTTCTTCTGATTGGAGGACCTGTGTTCCAGGAGGGTGGGAAAACCCCTGTTACTTTTTCTTCCTTTCTCAGGTCCCCTCACCACTTGGCCCTAGACATAGACAGAATTTTATGAAGAGGGCAGCAGCACAGGGTAATTAAAGCCCCGAATTCCTAGCTATAGAGCCCCAAGAAGGGAACCAAAAGTACTACAATTACAGGAAAAAAGGAGCTCAGAAAAGTGACTCTGAAAGTTGTTTATAAAACTCTGAACTCATCTCTGGGCTGTGCAAGTATAGAATGGACCCTAAATAAGCACATGTAGATTCTGAGAACTAAACTATGGGATGGACAACTGCTCATGTCCCAGACTGGTCACTACTGGGTAGTATAAATGTGTGACAGATCCAAATAACACTGCAAAGACTTTGAAGGCTGAAGTGACGTTGGATCACACAATCCATGAGGAAAGCTGGTTAGAACAACCAGGCTGACTATCTTTTAAAACACAAATGTCAACATTTTCTGTGGGATTTAAACAAGAGCCAGAGTCAGATAACACTGTGTTCAAAATGTGCAGGACACAAACCAATCTACTTATCACACCAAGGACCAGGAAAGTCTTCATTTTACATGGGAAGAAATAATCACCAACACCCGGGCAACACAGACTTTGGACTTACCTGACAAATATTTCACAGCAGCCTTTAAGAAAAATGCTCCAACAAAGGAAAGTATTCTTAAAATGAATGGAAAATCTCAGCAATTTTCTTTTTCAAAGAAATAGAAAAATAAAGAACCATGTGACAATTTTAGAGCTAACAAATACCATAACCCAAATTAAAAACTCATTATATGGATTCAAGAGTAGAATGGAGATGACAGAAGGATAGACTATGAAGTTGAAGATAGAATAGAAATTATACAATCTGAAAAACAGAAAAAAAAGAAAATTAAAAAAGAAAACAAACCCACAATGCCACATACCTGTGAAAAAATAAGAAAAAGTCTAATAATCATGGTATCAAAATTGCAGGAAAGAAGAGTAAAAGGTAGAAAATGTACACGAAATAATGTCTGGAAATTTCCAAGTGTGATGAACACCTACCGGTTCAAGATGCTCAGTGCATTCCAACAGAATACACCCAGAGAAATCCTGCTCAAACATAATACAATCAAACTGCTAAAAATTAAAGACAAAGAAAACAGTCCTGGGTGGCGCCTGTGGCTTAGTGAGTAGGGCCCTGGCTCCATATAATAAGGGTGGCAGGTTCAAACCTGGCCCCAGCCAAACTGCAATAAAAAAACAAACAGGGCGGTGCCTGTGGCTCAAAGGACTAGGGTGCTGGCCCCATATGCCTGAGGTGGTAGATTCAAACCCAGCTTCAGCCAAAAACTACAAAAGAAAAAAAAATAGCTGGGTGTTGTGGCGGGCGCCTGTAGTCCCAGCTACTCAGGAGGCTGAAGCAAAAGAATCGCTTAAGCTGAAGAGCTGGAAGTTGCTGTGAGCTATGATACCACGGCACCCTACCAAGGGCGACAAATCAGACTTTTCTCCAAAAAAAAAAGGAAAGAAAGAAAAGAGTCTAAAGGCAACCACAGAAAATAACACATTTTTGCTAGGAGAAAAACTATTCAGATGGCTGAAGATTTTGCATCAGAAACAATGGAGACCAATGGGAAATAGAACCTTAATAGAGTGCTGAAAGAAAAGAACTGTTAAGCCAGACTTCTATATCCAGTGAAAATATCCTTCAGGGAAAAAATTACACCAAGACATGATGGAATCCAAGATGGCGGCCGAGTAACAGCTTCCCTGCAACAGGGCATGGTGAGTCTGGGGAAATAAGACTCCAGGCATTTCTGGCTGGTGGGATCTGCCTGTAATCATCCCTTTGAGGATACAGGGAGTCAGCAAGGGACTTCTGGATCCAAAGAGGAGGACAAAAACAGTGGAAAACTGGCAAGCGTTTGCGTGTATTTGATCGACCTAATCCCCCTGGCAGCCATAAGTATAAGCAGCAGTGAGACTGTAAACTGGAAAGGCCTTACCTGCGAACTGTTTTGGTATTTTTGGACTTGGCACTCAGTTGAACTGCCTTGGGGAGAGCCTTGAGCAGGAGTGTGGAGAACTTTGGGCATTGTCTAGGGCCCCAGAATGAGCAGCTGTGCCAGACGGAGCTAATAGTGTTTGGCTGAGGGCCACAGGGAGCCACTGCGAAAGAACTGCCCCCGCAAGCTCCACCCCCAGGGTCCCAGGGCAAGGATCAGGTGAGAAACGGAGTGACTGAGCAGCCTAGAGGAGGTGACTGAGCTGTCTTACAGCCTTAACCCTCAGGGGCAGAGTGAGACCGGTTTTGGCACACTGGAGCCTTGGGCTATTGCCATGGGTAGAGTGCCATGGTGTCACAGCTCATAGCACCCTCAAACTCCTGGGCTTGGCGCTGCCTGGACCTCCATAAGAACTGCACCACAACGCCCGACCCACAACCCGCGCCCACTGGGCCACCGCATGCCCTGACCAGAAATTGCGGGAGCTGCACAACCCTGCATCCTCCCTGCCTCCACACCGGCCCACTCATCTGGCCAGGGACTCTGGTAGCTGCATGCTCTCCGGAGCCCTATCTGCCTTTGCACAGAGCCCTTCTCCTGACCAGAGACTGCTAGAGCCTTGGGCTCTCTATGCCAAAGTCACTGGGCACAAGGCACTGCCAGAACCGCGCGTACCACCTCCTGCCCTGTTGCTGGAACCGGGTGTGTAACACTCCGGAGCTGCTTCCACAACCAGAACTCCCTGGCTGGGGCAGCCCAAGAAGAACTCCACAGGGTCACTCCCTACAAAGATCCAGCAACAATAGAGTGATTTCGCTGGGGTCTAATCTTGCAGAGACACCAACCCAACCCTGAGGATAGCCAGAGGCAACGGTGTAAAACAATCATGAGGTGAAATCAACAGAAAAACTCGGGCAATATGAATAATCAGAGTAGATCAACTCCCCCAGGATCAATGGGAAAGACACAACATAAGATCCCATGCACAAACAAATAGCTGAGATGTCAGAAATTGAATTCAGAGTCTGGATAGCAAATAAGATTGAATTAGTATCCGAAGCAGCAACCCAAAAGATATTCCAAGAATTCAACAAATGCAAAGACCAAATGACCAAAGATTTTGACA